>JBAJHW010000020.1:5448133-5616225 GCA_037013535.1 Intellagama lesueurii
GATGTTGCCATCACTTGGAATTGACCTGAGAGCACTGAAAAAGGAGAAGCTCCAGAGAAGTGTTGCCATCACTTGGAACTGACTTGAAGGCACTTAATAAGAACATCAAGAAGACGAAGATGAAAAAAGATGATGACAAAGAAGAAGACAAAAAAGAAGAAGATCCAAAAAAGTGTTATTCTCACCCAGAATTGACCTGATGGCAATAAAGCTCCAGATAAATATTGCCGTCACTCAGAATTGGCTTGAAGGCACCTAATAAGAACATCAGGAAGAAGAAGAAGGAGAAGAAATAAAAGGAGGAGGAGAAATAGGAAGGAGGAGGAGGAGGAGGAGGAAGAGATCCAAAAAAAGTGTTATCCTCACCCAGAATTGATCTGATGGCAATGAAACTCCAGAGGAATGTTGCCATCACTCGGTATTGACTTGAGGGCACTTAAGAACATCAGCAACACAAATACGGAGGAGGAGGAGGAGAGGCACAACCAAATGTGACTACAGAAAGTATCTGGGATGGGCTTGCCGCCTCATGCTCTTGACTTGAGGCGTCAGCACTTCCACAACCTGGTGAACTATTGAACTGCATCTGACAGGCTTCTGTTGAGCCTCCCTTAGGCACTGCAGTCTTCCTGGTCTCTAGCATATTCTTGTACTCTTGGGTTATTCTTTGGCCTTCTGGGTGATTTGCTTATTTATCAGTTACATGTGCAGCACACCTCTTTTTTTCCAAAGAATCAAAGCACTGGACTTGGTGGTCCTCCACTCTATTTTCTCCTCAAAACAGCCCTGTGAGGGCAGGCCAGATTAAGGGAGGAGATTGGCTCAAGGTTGTTCCGATGGGCTTCGTGGCTCAGTGGTGGCTCTAGCCTGGACCTCTCAGGTCTTAATCCAGTCACTTCTAACCACAGCACCGCTTCTGTCTTGCTCCTTGACTCAGCTCCCCAATTAGCCTTTTGGTTCCGAATTCTGATTACGGAACAGGTCAAAAGCCTTTTGAAAGAACAAATACACAATCCAGCATCACTAAACATCTGCAGCACCAAATGAAGACTTAGATATGTGAACAACAAGAAGAAGACCCTTATCACGAGAACACAAGAGTCATTTCTAGGTTTCACGTGCCCTCCCGACAAAAATTCTTTCTTCCTCTACCACACCACCGTGCTGCTCTTCCTAATATTTCGTTCCATTTCGTTTCTTCCTTCCGTTAGCTTCAATTTTGGGGGTGCGGTCAA
The DNA here is from genome assembly GCA_037013535.1 of Intellagama lesueurii. Lineage (NCBI taxonomy): Eukaryota > Metazoa > Chordata > Lepidosauria > Squamata > Agamidae > Intellagama > Intellagama lesueurii. The sequence goes on from JBAJHW010000020.1 coordinate 5,449,369, forward strand.
TCCACTCCGGGTTTTAGTCCGCACTTTACAGGAGCGCTCCAGGACTCTATCTGAAAACATACTTTCCTCTTCTGCGTGATTGAAAACAGCCACCCTTCCACCAGAATACCGGATGCAGAAGGAATGATAAAGAAATTAAGAGATCCTGACAATCTCCCCCCCCCCCCCCCCCGATGTGAATGGCTCTCCTCAGATTTTTGAAGGTCTGAGTCTCCTGACCTTTCCGGAGCAGCCTCATCGCAAGCAGCTGCCACTCTCCTGCACGAGTGCAATTTTCCACCAGCGCTGTTCACAACTTTTGTTTCTGACGGATGACGGCGGTGCCGCGGCGCAGGCAGGCTTTGATTAAAATCGCGGCGTGGAAAAGGAGCAATGAAGCAAGCGGAGGAGAAGGGGGGTGCAATCATGACAAAATGGAGATGGAGGACTTCAAGTTTTGAAAACTTTGTCGGGGACAACCTGGTGGCCCCTTCTCGAGAGTACAAGGGCTTGAACTCAGAACCAGGGGTGGGGACTCGCAATTCGCTCTCAAGTCCAACTCAGCCTATCCGCTGGCCAGCGCATGGACAGCCCGAGTCCTGAGTCTCAAGCTTCGGGGGGGACGGGGACGCTGGGCCGAAAACCCAGAGACTCAGATTTTGGGCTTGGGACCCGAGACTCGCATTTGGACCTTCGACTCGGGTCCTGAAGATTCGCCCACATCCCTGCCAAGCGCCCACGGAACAGCCGCCCCGATGTCTGTAACCAGGCGTCAACGTGTGGAAACGACGCATCCGATCTTCCACGTTAGCATTCCCATGGTTACCTCTGCACCGAACGAGGAGGAGAAGTGAACTGATGTTGTGGAGTTCTTTGAAAAACAAGGGGTGTGTGTGTGTGTGGCAACGGCAACACACTATTTTGTGTGTTGACTCAAGCGATCTCACTCAGAGGACGGCGCCTCCAAAGCAAGGATAGGGGCCGCGCCATGAGGTTGCAACCCAAGAAGATCTGGGAGATGGTCATGATGAAGGCTCTCAACCGGCCTTGGTGGTCAAGGGACATCGGCTCCTTCTCTGATGTAGAAGGAAAGAGAAGAAAGAGGAGCGAGGAGAAGAGGGAGACACACCTCCCATTGTATTATGTGTTGTCTCCCACAGTTATTATGCTGAAGTTGTTCTGGTTGTTCTGGATTTCAGCCTTGGCCCTTATGATGATGAGAAGAAGGAAAACAGAGAGCACCAGGTTCTTATCTGCCCTTCATTTCCTGGGCCGGAGAAGACGACGAGAATCTGGTCCACCCTGGACCAAATGGTCCCAAAGGGATGTTACCAAGCACCAGTTGCCCCAGTTGCCCACGTGTTGGCAGAGGTCCCTTCCTTCCTTCCTCACATTTTGGGAGGAAAAGAGGAAGTGGGAGAGATAAACACCCTACAGAGAGATCAGCTACTTTGGGAAGTTCACGATTCACCACCAGCTCCTCCCCTTTGAGCCAGTCGGCAATTTTTGTTGCTGTGATGTTGCTGCCAAGTTGCCTCTGCCTTAGGGTGACCCTATGAACGAGGGATCTCCAAAATATCCCGTCTTCCAACAGCCCTGCTCAGCTCCTCCAAACGCAAGCCTGTGGCTTCCTTGAGTCAGTCCATTTCACGTTTGGCCTTCCTCTTTTCCTGCTGCATTCCACTTTTCCTAGCCTTGTTGTCTTCTCCAGTTAAGTGTTGCCTTCTCGTGATGCACCCAAAGGAGGAGAGCCTCAGTTTCCACATTTTTGCCTCCAGAAAGAGTTCAGGCTTGATTTGATCTAGAACCCACATTTTTTTTCCTGGCCGTCCAGGGTATCCACAAAGCTCTCCCCCAGCACCACACTTAAAACAAATTATTCCCCCCCCCCCCCCGCCAGCTTTCTTCACTGTCCAGCTTTCACACCCATACATGGCGATCGGAAATACAAGAGTGTGGATGATCTCGGTCTTGGTCTCCAGGGACACATCCTTGCACTGGAGGATCTTTTTAAGTCCCTTCATGGCTGCCCTTCCAAGACTCAGCCTTCTTCTGATTTCTTGGCAACAGGTTCCCCTTTAGATTGATGATTCGGATTGATGATACAAAATCATGGTGATCGGGAATACAAGAGGGTGGATGAGCTCGGCCTCAGTCAGCAAATTCTGAGCTAGAGACACCGATTCTCCAGCTGTGTCTATACTACAGACTTATTGCAGTCTGGTTCCAACCTGAACAGTTCAGGGAATGCCCCTGGATCTCTCCAGGAGAGCTCCAGCTTCAGAAACCCGAGATTTAGAAGCTGCCCAGGGAACAGAGTTTGAACACGTGTCTTTGCTAGGGAACATCTTCAGAAGCCGCAGACACCATTAAGTTGCAGAAGAAGAGAGCAGAGGAGGAAGGGAAGCGTCATGGATTCCTCCAAAACCAGCTCTGAAGTATTGAGGTTGCCAACTTTTTTTTTACCAGCCCCTGTGCCTTTCGCACTGGCGCGACACCCATTGCTCACGCCTGCCGTTACATGGACTTAATTTGGCACCCTGCGATTTATACCCCCGCCCGCCAGGTGGACTAGGAACCCAGGGTCAACGAGAAATAGCATTAGCAATGGGGTGAAGCCTTCTGCGACTCATTTCGGCTGCTGCGCATCACACAGAATCTGAGCTCTGCCAATCAAGCTTAGGGGTGCCTCTGCTTCCGAGCCCACTCGGGATTCTTCCCGTCTGCTCCGCGTACCCGTCCTTGGTGAATCTGCAGAGAAATTCAGTTTTCTGGCAAGTCTTCCCTTTTAGATGACACCCTTCTCAAAAAAAACCCCCCAAACCCTCATTGTCTGGAACAAGGCCTAACGCCCGTGGGTGGCGTTACATGCCATACAAGAAGCAATTTTGATTCAAACTTTTCCCTCCCCTTCCTGAAACGAAAGACAAGCTGGAGGAAGGCCGTCTCTCCTGCTTCATCTACTTTTCTCCCCCTCTATAAAAAGGTACATGATGCATGCCAGCTTTTCCTATTCCAATGTGTTTTCTTGCAAGAAAGCGGGGTGGGGAGTTGTTTCTAACTCCCCTGGTTTCTGGAGCCCCATGCACGACTTCTACGCATCTCTGTCGGCGTGATTCATCCCCTTGCTTCATAGCAACCGGTACAGGGGCTGGGGGGGCCAGGGGCGCGTGCCCGCCAGCAACGGAGTGACTCATCCTGTCCCCTCTCCACCCCCAAATCCAAGCGGTGCACCCACCCAACAGGATGGAAACCTGGGAAACTGATTCGTGCAACGCCAGAGGCGAGGAACTCACCAAGCGGGCTGCGTAGACCTGGAAGTCGGGTTTTCACAGCTTGTACTCACGATTTCACGGGGGTTTCGGGTCTGACCTGACTTGCCCTATAGACCTCTTCAGCTTGTCCTGTTTCGCTGCTGCAGGAACAGAATCACAGAATCAATGAAGTTGGAAGGGGCCTCCGAGGTCATCCAGTCCAACCCCCTGCTCGATACAGAAATCCAAACCACAGCAGATCTTACAGAGGGTGGCCCAATTTTCTCTTGAAAGCCTCCAGCGCTTGAGTGCTCACTACCTCTTGAAGTCATGGGTTCCATTGTCATACTACTCTAACAGTTAGGAAGTTTTTCTATGATCTTCCACCAAAATCTGGCTTCCTGTTGCTTGAGCCCATTCTGACACGTCCTGCACTCTGGGATGACGGAGGACAGATCCTGCCCCTCCTCTGTAGGACTACCTTTCAAGTTTTTGAAAAGGGCTCTCCTCTCTCCCCTCAAGTCTTCTTAAGGAATCACTAACCGTCACCACAAACTCCCTCAGATGTTTACACGGCTGTGAGCCTCTTTCCTGTCTTCCCTGCTTCCTTGGTACCCCAAGCTGTGAAAAGACAAGAGTGCAAAGCGTTATGGCGCTGGAGAAATTAAGCACACTCCACACGATCCCAGCTCTAAGGAGCCTGGGATGAACATTGCCCCGTACTATAGACTTGGGTACCATGGGAAATTCTGCATTCCCAGGGATCCTTGAAGCTTGGGATTTTGATACCATGAAATACTGGTTTTAGGTGTGACTTTTCCCGATTCTCAATCAGGAGGAAGCAACATAGGAAGGCGAAACACACACACACACACACACACACGGGTATTTTGTGGGCATCAAAGGCCTTTTAGGGATAATTGAATTTGGGGAAAACGTCATCTAGACTTTCAGACGCTGCGAAGCCCTTCTAAAGAAAGGGTTGGTCGGCAGAACCCTCTTTCCACAGCATGCTCTAAGAATCAACACCTGGTTGAAGGTTTCCAGGTAGACTTCTCCTATCTCTCAGGCTTTTCCAGAGACCCTCGGCTACCCTGCCTGTCAGCACAGGATCTGCTTTAAATCATCAGGAGGGGGACAGCCCGAAAATCATCTGTCACTGCATAGAATAGCTTGGGTTGTTCCTTTTTTCCCTTCTTAAAACGTATCAATCCCACCCTGACAACTTTTATTAAGATGGTGGCGTGACAGCTCGCAAACGGCTGCTCAGACAAAGAGGCAGGAAATTGGACGCGCTTAACACGATTATATCGTTTCAGCAGCCCGATCTGGGCCTCGTTTCCTTGCACGCTGGCCAACGTAGTCATTAGCTGGTCTGTTTTCCGTGCGGAGGGATCGTCGCTCATCTGCTCGTGGGCTTGTGCCACACGGCAACCCGGCGTGCGAGAGCAGAGAGCAAGAGGGGTGCGCAGTGCCTCCTGGCGCTCCGAGACCATCCTTGGCTGGGCCAAGCCGTTTGGCTCCGATCCCCTAGCCTGGCTTCCAGAAACTGATTTCTAAAAAAAGGGACACATCCAGCAACGATGCACGCCTGGTAAACCACGATCTGTTCCTGAGCTCCCCCGTTCTATGGGCCTCTGCGCTGTGTCTCTCTGGCTGTGCGTGTGCATGCGGGCTGGAACAAATGCACACAGATACTGATCTGAGCTCCTCTTTTTCCCTATGCCGGTTTCTCTGTTTGTACCCTTCTGTGTGTGCATGGGTGCAGGCCTGTCTGCCTGCCTATGGCTCGGTGGATCGGCCTGTCCGCCATCATTGTATCGGTGACTTTGCTTTTGGGGGTCTCTACCTGTCCACCTGTCATGTGCTGTGTACTGTCTGCATCTTTTCAACTACACCTGTATGTCTTATTTTTTCCCCTCTGCCTGTCTCTCTGTGGGTGGCCTGTTTATGGATGCCCCGACATCTCCCTCTTGCTATTTCCGACTCTGGCTGTGTCTCTCTGTTCACTCCTGCTTCCCCACCTCTCTGTTTCTGAGTTCCCATCTCTCTTTCTAGATACTCTTGGAGTGCAAGAAGATGAACAAGGGGGTCCTAGAGCAAATCTGAAAGGGAGCCTGTCCTACGTTGGGCCCGTCACGAGAAGGCAGGATGCTCCGGAAGAGACCGTCATGCTGGGAAAGGTGGAAGGCAGCAGGAAAAGAGGAAGACCCAACACGAGATGGACGGACTCCCTCCAGGAGCCACAAGCTTCAGTTTTCAAGAGCTGAGCAGGACCGTTGAGGCCAGGACATATTGGATATCGCTCACTCGTAGGATCATCGTAAGTCAGAGGCAACTTGACAGCATGTCACAACATGTGTGTATCCCCCTCTCTTCCTCTTTCTTGTCTATTTGTGACAGCTTACCTTCCCCGATCAATCTCACCCCCTCTCTCCCTCCATTTCTCTCTCCTTTTCTCCCTCCCTCTCTACATGTGTCCCTTCTCATGGTCTCTCCATCTGTGCGTCTGCGCATCCATGTCCCTGCATCTTAGGCCCTCCGCCTGTCTCTCTCTCCCTGCGTCCCTTTCTCTCCATCTGTGCACGCATGTGTGCGGCCAGAAGATGCCACACGTACCGTCACAAGATCAGCTGCAACCAAGAAAGGTCAGCCACAACGCAGGGAGCAAAATCATTCGAAGCCTTAGCAAACGGCGCAGGGGACCTTACCGACTCATCGGAGGTCTGGTCAGGTACCAAAGGTTATCAAAGCTAAATCAAACTCCTTGTTCCCACAATGTACAAAAATGACTGCATATTCTGCGTTCTTCTCTCTCTCTCTCTCTCTGTTTTTGAATAACAGCTGGCCTGAATGCCAGGCCAAACTTTTGCACAGAGAATGGGGTTTGCTGGCAAAACCCGAGCAGTCCAGCTGTCGATTTTAGGGAAAAACAGGAACAACATATTCAAGAAGAGCAGAAATAGCCCAGCTCAGTTCAGTAAGACACCCGTCTCTGTCTGCACATTAAAACTTTTGGCGGTGCCCGGGGATCGTGTGGTTCTTCAACACCGGGATGGATTTCGCAAACCCGCGAACAAAAACATTCAGGTTCTTGGTGGAGGAGGAGAAGGGGTGGGTCCATATTTTAGCGACTTTGCGACCAAGCGCCACTGAATCCTGCGGAGTACAGTGTGAGGAAGGATGGGAGTCGCCAGCCACATCTGGAAGGGACATATTTCATGATGTCCTGGGAGGCGGAAGGGGCCAACCTTCGAACCCGGGGTTGTGGATTGAGAGCAGGGGTGACGGTAACCACGGTGGGGACACGGGGTCGTAGAGTAAGTCCTGCACCCCACGGTACTCCATCGGGAAGTCTCTCAGACCTTCCCACCTTCAATGCAAAGGTCTCAAGGCATCCCTGGAAGTGTGTTCAAGCCCGGCACGCTCACAGCACGTCTGCAATCAGGTTGCTCAGTAAGTCAGGGTTCCTGATCGCAAGACTGCTTCAAGCACGTTCGACGGAACACGCCGATGAGCCACTCTTTGGGAAGTGGCCACGTCCCCATCTGTATCTCCAGCATCCCCACGCTCACAGACCTCCCCTGCTTTGCGGCCAGAACGCTTGCCTAGCGCTATAGCGACGTGCCAAATTCAGCCTTTTTTGGGGGGAAGCAAGGCAGCCAGCTCCCATCTCACACAACACTCTCACACCCTTCAATCCGCCCGAACCTGAAAAGTTCCAAAACACAAACATACCGTGAGAAGTATCTTCATAACCCCATAATATCCTGCTCCCTCTTGTATTACAAAACAACGGTGTCGTTCTTATGGGCCATCAAGTCCGATGGCAACCCTAACAAGGTTTTCAAGGTATGTGAAATATTTAAGGAGTGGTTTTTACCATGGCCAGTCTGCCGTGCATTCCCGTGGCCAAGAGGGATTTGAACCCGGGTCTCCTGAGTCCCCGTCGGCCACGCCTTCCACCACAGCACACTAGCGGTCGGGAAATACCCAATTCCAAATAATTAATGATACGCCTCCTCTGTCACGAGCTCTTTCCTCACTTTCCTTCAAGGACTGATGGATGATGACTTCGGATTTTATTTATTTGCCTTCAACTCCATCCCATCCCATAATGCTTCCCTGGAATTCCCTTCAAGTAGATGTCTTCCCCCCCCCCCGCCGCCTCTTATTTCAAACACATACCTTTCCATCCTCTTCCCTTTTCTCCCCCCCCCCTCAAAAAAAATAATTTAAAGCACATTAAAAAGTTCTTATTCTAGACGGACAGATAGCACGTAATCTCCTTTCTCATCCCCCCCCCCACTTCCTTTCATAAATTAAACTTTATTAGAACAGAGCCTTTCCACAAACCTAGGCTGATTTTTCAATTTCCTGCCTAAAGCTACACTAATAATAACAATAATATGTTTTGCTTTTTTTTTAAAGGAAAAAAAAAAGATTGAGAGGACGAACAGACGAGAAGATCAACTACCGATGAACCACGGCGTTTTAGTGGCAAATGATTCACACTGATTGACGTTATCGTAATTCCACCTGAACGCCATTAATGATGAAAAGACAGCGATAATATACAGATGGAGGGATACAGACACGCACGTCCCGTCTTACCCGTGGTGTCTTTTATGCGTCTCTGGGAAGGACTGGAAAAAAACTGGTGTTTCGGGTAGCGGGGAATCTCACCGTCATTTTTATCCCCAAATGTGTCCGCGCGGAGGAGACAACGATCATTTCAAGTCCTTCCTCGTAAGGACTCGGGACTCCACGATGGCTGTGCTTTGAATCTGAATGGCTGAAAGCCCAGCAGAGTCAGTTGCAGCTGGAGGAGCTGACTCACTAAATCCCCACTGATTCAATGGGCCTACTCTACTTGCAACTTAACAGCTGGAGAGCTCAGGGGCTGCGGAGCCAGAGGTGGGGAGTTCAAATCCCCCACTGGGCCTCCTGGACACGGGTTGGACTGGATGATCTTTAGGGATCCCTTCCAGCTCTGCCGTTCTAAGATGATTATTCCCACCGGGGAGGATTGATGGATTTGTTGCCTTGAAGCGATCAGAGCAACGAACCCCATGGGTGGAGTTGACCAGACCCATGTCAGCCGTCAAGAGGGTCTACTCAGGATCGCCTCTCGAGCTCAGCTGCGGAGCCAGAGGTTGGGAGTTCGAATCTCCCACTGGGCCTCCTTGCCAGGGGCTGGACTGGATGATCCAGAGGGCCCCTTCCAGCTCCGTAGTTTTAAGATGATGATGATGACGACGCTAAGCAACAGCCACGGTAACACAGCATTTCCAACGGAGCGTGTGCGCTCTGCTTCTTGGGTTTCCCCCAATATTTATTTATGTGTCGTTTGCAGGCTCTCTTTCTCCCAGTGAGGGGAGTTCAAGGAGGCTAACAACGTTAAAACAAGTAAAAATAAAAACACAATAAACTATGCATTTAAAAAACACAATTGAACTATACTGTAAAAAGAATTAAAAATTCATTAAGTGATTAAAAACCTTTAAACCTTTTTTAAAAACTTCCTTGGCGAAACACCAGCATGTGTGATATGTTTCCACTTGTTTCAATTTGTTTTTGAAACTTGCGGTTCATTGTGAAACAGATCGTTCAACCGAATGGGTTTTTAATATTTTTAACTTCTTGGCAACATCCCACGGCTAGTCCCAATCACAACTGCTGTTGGACATCCTGTCAAATCACCTCCAACTTTTGGCGACTCTATGAATGAGTGATCTCCACAATGTTCTGCCCTCAGCAGCCTTCCTTAGCTCTTGCAAACTCAAGCCTGTGGCTTCCTTTAGGAAATCAGCCCATCTCATATTGGGTCTTCCTCTTTTCCCGCTGCCTTCAACTTTTCCTAGCCTTATTGTCTTTTCCAGTGAGTCCCGGTTTGTCCCAAAGTACGACAGCCTCATTTTCATCATTTTTGCCTCTAGAGAGAGTTCAGGCTTAATTTGATCTAGGACCACTTGTTTTTTTTTTCCTGGAGGCCCAGAGTAAACCCATGGAATCAAACGTCAAATTCGATGTCTAGGCAAATCCCACTGATTTTGTTGATCTACCAATAAAACCTTGAACTTTATGCTTTTCACATTATGGGTGTTTCACTCATACTGGCCTGAATCCTCTTGGTAGAATCAGAAATCTACTTGTGAATAGGATTTCCGCGTTAAATCTCTCCGATACCAGTGGAACTCTCAGAAAGACATCTCGTTAGGGCAAGACTTCAAAAATCACAAAGAACAGAAAACCATAGAACAATTGAGTTGGAAAGGGCCTCTAAGGCCATCAACCCTCCGCTCAAGGCAGGAATCCAAGTCAAAGCAGATCTGACAGAGGGTGGTCCAATTTTTCCTTGACGGCCTCCAGGCATTGGAGCGTTCACCACCTGTCAATGTCATGGGTCCCCTCATCGTACTGCTCTAACAGTTAAGAAGTTTTTCCTGATATTCAGCCTAAATCTGGTTTCCCGTCGCTTTAGTTCATTATTACGTGCCCTGCACTCTGGGATGATGGAGGACGGATCCTGCCCCTCCTCTGTAGGACTACCTTTCAAGTCTTTGAAAACTGCTCTCCTCTCTCCCCTCTGTCTTCTTTTCTCAAGGCTAAACATGCCCAGTTCTTTCCGTCTTTCCTCCTTATAGGGCTTGGTTTCCCTGATCACTTTTGTTGCCCTCCTCTGAACTTGCTCCAGTTTGTCAGCATCTTTCGTAAATTGTGGTATCCAGAACTGGACACAATACTCAAGGTGAGGTGTACCCAGTGCCAAATCGAGGGGAACTAGCACCTCATGGGACTTGGGAAACTAGACTTCTGTTAATGCATGCTAAAACTGCATTGGCCTTTTTTGCAGCCACATTGCTCTGTGGGCTGATACTCAGCTTTTGATCTACAACAATTCCAAGATCCTTCTCACTCGTATGTTTTGAGTGTTCTTCCACTTTGCAGTACGTTTTATTCGGCGTAAGTGTCCATGGACTGTAGCCCGCCTCCATCAAATGCATTAAAATAAAATGAATGTCATTTCCTGCGAAACTTAAAAGCAGGGGGTGAGGTGGAGAGAACAGGTTTCCACAAGGTAGCTGCGCGAGAAAGACCTTTTGGTTTAAATGAGTTACACCCCCATTTTGCCTCCAGCTTCTGTGATGGATATTGAAAATCTTGGCAGCCTTGTCACTCTATATATCTATATAAAGAAGATATAAGATGTTCCTTGTATTTATTGCTAATGGGAAAAGTTCAGGTTTGGCTTTCTGCGTGCATCAATTATACGAGCTTCACAAACACAGCCCCAGATTCGTAAGCCGGGTCTGGGGAGCTAATGAGCCATTTCAGCGTGCTCTCGGTCCCCCAAGTTCGCCACAAGAGGTCAAATCGACCGTCGGCTTAATTAGAAGAGTCAGGAGATGTTGTCGACATCCTCCAGGAAGCTGTTGGGCTGATTTGTAAGAGGACCAGCAAGAATTTCCATTTTAAGCAATTCGGGGGGAAAGTGTAAACAGATCCCACCCTGATTTGGTTGGGAGACCAGCTGGGGGGCGTCAGAGTGGGTCCCCGAGCCAGTTTGGGGCATCGGTTTAGCTCGTGCCCCAGATCCGGACCCTTGTTTCCGCGCCGATTCGTAGGAAACGTGGAGACACCGTTGACCCTACGAAGGGAAGTAAACTTGGCCCATGTTGGAGAGGGAGTTTCGCGATTGGGCTGGGCACCTCTAGAGACGCCACTACGAGGAGGGTTCCATCGGACTCAGAGTCCAGCGGGTTTGTCAGGGTCCTTCCTTCTGCGCCAGAAGCAAACCGGGCTGCCCGGCTTCAACTCAGCACTCACACAAAGAGGTTCAGGGCAGGTTGAGTCAGTTAGCGATTTAGGCTTCGGCTGGACAGTGTGACCTCTCGCACAACTGCTCTTGCTATCAAAGCTGCATTGGCTATTGCTCATGCACCCGTTCAGAGCATGTGCAGTGGCTCGCACCCTTAAGAGAGCTGCTGCACAAGTAGACACGCGGCCCTTTGCACCCCTGTTCACACAATAGAGGTTGTATGGGCTCTTACCCGGGCTAGGAAAGGTGCCATGGGTTCCACCGCCCACGGTGCCACCTGGAGACAACTCCGTGGGCCGTAAAAGCAGCATCAGCTACTGCCTGTCCGCCGACTCTGACAAGGCGCAATAGTGCGTCCCACCCCAAATGGACAACCTCCTGGACCAATCCTGAACGACGAAAGCTGCACAGGACGCCACCCCTGGAGCAAATGTGAAATCTCACCATTGGCACAACCTCTTTTTTGACCTCTCTGATGGGAATCATGGCTGCCCTTGGCTTCGGTCCTTCAATAATCATGCGCCATCAAGGCAATCCTGACTTGTGATGATTTTCCAGGGAGAGAGTCCTCAGAGGTGGTTCCCCCTTCCCTTCTCCTGGGGTGCCCTGGGACTGCTGTGCAGCTGGCCCAAGGCCACCCAGGCTGGCGCTTCTCTCTGGAGACACACCGTGGGGGAATTGAACTCCCAACCTCTGGCTGGAGAGCTCAAACCCTGAGCTCTCCAGCCAAGGCTGCCTCATCTACAATCTCTTGCAAGACCTTCAAGGAGAAGACGGCCACCGGTTCCTCCATCACAAACCTCCTGCAGAGCCAAACACGCACCTCCATAACCCCGTGGCACGGGGGACCATGCCGGCCCCCCAGGTGGTGCATAATCTCAGCAACGTGCTTCTCCAAGGAGCTCTGTGCCTTTTTACTTCCTTCCTGTGAATTTCCCATCCTCGCCGGCAAAGTTCCCGTCTCTTCTTCGTAATTAGCCGGCATGCATTATTCATCGAGGTCAGCGTCTCCGTCAGATCTGACAGTGGCAAAGCCTTCCGCCAGGAAAATAACCAGAGGCCTGTCTTTATTTGTGAAAAACGATTCAGACATGGTGGTTTAAAGAGAGAGGAGGCAGACGGGAGAGGAGGAAAACTGAACTAGAGTGGCGTAAAGTCAGGCAGGGCCTGCAGGAAATAAAATATCGGGAATGGGTTGAAAGTTTTTTAAAAAAAAATGTATTCAATGTACGTAGCAGGCGCAAAGTTAATTTTTAGGCGCAATGAGCAACAGCTAAGCTACTTGAGTAACACCCAGTACCTTTCAAAGGTTATTTTTAAGGGCATTTTTGGACAGGAATTGTCTGGGTTTTTCCCTGCTCTGTTATCAGTCCTAAACGGCCAGGGAAACATCCTTCCGTGTGGAATTTTTGGAAATATTTTCAAGACGTAATATCAGAATCGGCCACTAGGGGGACCCAAAGACCATTTCCCTGTCTTTTTCTCAGGTTGGCTGGTACCAGAAATGTAATGTGTGGATAATCCTCGAGGCAAGAGGTTACCTGTCCCGTCGGAGTAACAGTAATAACAATGCTTTCCCCAGCAAATGCTGCAGAGGGTCAAAGAGATTTATCGCAGGGCAGATGAGAAAAGATGTTATTATTGATCAGCCTCCCCAGTAGACTAGAAAATCGGACATCTCTCTTTCATGTTCCTTTTTTCTGCATCGTGAAAAGCCGAATTCTGGAACCGGCACCTCCGGAACAAACACACCTTCATTTCAGAAAAGGACAGAAGAGGGTTTTCCCCCTACAATTTCCCCCCAAAATTCACTCGTCTTCCAAATCAAAAGGACTTCGAAAGGAGGAGAAAAGCAAACCAAGCCACCAGAAAAAGTTCTTTTCGAACATTCCTTGCTACAGCCTTGAAAACATGTAACTTCGTCTCCATGTTATGGTACTTTTCAAATCTAGCCCTTGGTGCCTACAAAAAAAACAAACCCCAAAACTCATGACCCACAATTGTCTTCCTTGTGAGGCATTACAGTAGTTCCAGGAAAAGATTGAGAAGAATTTTGTTTCAATTTCAAGGAGGATTTTTCAAAATTCCTACAATTTCTGCATGTTCAGAATAAATTGAAAATAATTTTTTCTCTCTATCTGGATACTGCTGGATAGCTTGGTGATTGAGGCCACCGGCTCTGGAGCCAGAGGTTGGGAGTTCGAATTCCCCCACTTGGGCCGCCTTGACAGGGGCTGGCCTGGATGATCCCATAGGGTCCGTTGCAACTTTTCAGTTCTAAGATGATTATTTAGATTATAACTGTTTTAGATTACAATGTTTAATGGAACCCGCCCGGAATAGACTCTGTCTAAAAGGGCGGGATAGAAATCTAATAAATAAATAAAAATAAATAAATTTAGCTATCTTACATGGGAGAAAGCGGAATTTCAACTGGGATGATGACACCATCATCATCCACCCTTCTCCGACCTTCCCTATTCCTTCTTAGTTTGGGTGTGATCCTGGGAGAAAAATTGATTTTCCCAGGAACAGGGTAATTTTGGTACTCTTGGCCCTACTGTGATGCAAAAAGGGCATTGAGAGCCATTACCTTTGCAAAAGACTTGCTCCTTCGGGGACGCAATGCACCCATCCAGCATCCTGCACATTTGGACTCTCACTTTTTCAGAGGGATTGCAATGGAGACTTTTGGCTTTCCAAATCTGCTACTGGACCATGGTTTGCGAGCTGGAGGAAGTCTACGCTTAAGCAACATAGGAGAAAGAAGAAGAAAAAGAGAAGGAGTGGAAGGAAAAACCAGGCCTGTTCCTTTCTGTCCCTGATCAGTGAACGGTTTGAGAGCAAAGATCTTCAGAGAGACATCGGGGAGAGTGGTTTTGCACCCGGAGCTGGTACTGAGTTTAGGGGAGAGAAAACAGCCCACCTTACATCACCAGCTTTATAAAGAATGCATGGCACCAGGGGCCGAGGGTGGCGTGTCCTGTCTCGGCTGGCACTTAAATGCCACTGCAATAACAAACAAGATGCATTATTTAACAGCCGCTGCTGCGCCTGCCCCTACAAGGGTCCTTTGTAACAGCCTGAATGTCAGAGAGAAGGATGCCGGGTTTCGGGGACCGCTGGCAACCTAGCTTTCCTCTGATTTACAGGATGACCGAGGCTGGAGACAAAATAAAGAGAGCGAGAGAGAGAAAGCTAAATGGGAAAATCAAAGCAGGCAAGAAAGGGGGGAAAACAGACTGCTCTAACTCCCACAAGCTGCTGCTAAGTCTTGGACCAAACACAAGAATGCCTCCATAATATGGATTTATACCATCCTGCGTAGCCTTAAAATGTCAGAATTACATTTCAAAATGTAATTAGTTACCCTAGAGTTCCAAGTTCCCAAATGTAATGAGTTAGCATCTCAGTTACCAAAGAATCTTAATTTATTACTAGGTTGTTCCTGTGGTCATCTATCGCCTGGGGTGACTTACTCACCTTTGTAGCTCCTTAGAAAACCTCCTATACAGGAAAGATCATGAACTACTGTAAAAAGCCAGTGTCCTTAGTATAATTAACATGTTATTTCCACCATTGCTATTATATGCCAGAGTTCCTTACACATTTTATAGTACAAGTTCCAGTGGAACAGATCTGTATAACCAAGAGGATATATAAATACCTGTTAAATATCCACTGGGTTTCTTACCAACCAACCACAATCTCTGTATTTTGATGCCATATATATTTGCCATGTTATCTCTTCTCTCTTATGTCTGAGGAACTGGATTTTACCCACAAAAGTTCACATTAAAATATAGCAGTTCATTTTTAGGGTGCCACACACATACAAAAAAAGTTAATAGTTCCAAATTCCCAAAAGTAACAAGTTACCATTTCAGTTAATATTCCATTTCCCATCTGAGTTAAGTTCCAAGTTCCCAAAAGTAACAAGTTACCATTTCAGTTAACACTTTAAAAGCTGTGCTTCACTTTTCACTATTCAAAAGAAACGAGTCACTACCTTTTAGCAGTTTCACCGAAAAACGATGCAACGCGGCCAGCCGTTGATTTGTGCTGCCAAAGACTCCGAAGCAAGAAGTCAGGTCACATACCAATCCTGTAACTGAGGAAGTAACTAATGCTATTCCTTATTATGCTGGGACGGCAAAGGAACTTAGAATCATAGAATCAATGAAGTTGGAAGGGGCCTACAAGACCATAAAGTCCAACTGCCTGCTCAAGGCAGGAATTCAAATCAAAGCATATCTGCCAGGTGATTATCTAAGTTTTTCTTGAATGCCTCCAGTGTTGGAGCACTCACCAACTCCCAAGGTCACTGGTTCCACTGTCGTACTGCTCTAACAGTTAAGAAGTTTTTCCTGATATTCCACCGAACTCTGGCTTCCTTTAACTTGAGCCCATTGTTGCGTGTCCTGCACTCTGGGATGACTGAGAACAGATCTTGCCCCTCCTCTGTATGACAGCCTTTCAAATATTTGAAAAGTGCTATCCTATCACCCCTCCGTCTTCTTTTCTCCAGGCTAAACATGCCCAATTCTTTCAGCCTTTCCTCATAAGGCTTGGTTTCCAGCCCCCCGATCGTCTTTGTTGCCCTCCTCTGAACTTGTTCCAGTCTGTCAGCATCCTTCTTAGTTCTGGTTTAGTTACTGCATACATCCGTGAATTACTGCTAGTTATTTGACAAGCGTAGTAGTTCAGAACTGGTGAAGCCAAGATTCACGCCTGGCTGACCTCAGACGGCCTCTTTGCACAGTCCAAACAGCCAACGTTGGGCTTGATCGTTTGACATCTCATATCAGGCATCGCGCATCTGAGACAGGACTGGGGGTTGGTCTGGATGACCTCCAGATCCACTTTGATCATTCTACTACTGCTGGGAAAAGTCGCTGTCTCGAGGGAGCAAGCTCTACGGGTCTGGGAGGCCAACTTCAGGACATTAGGAACCAAATGAGGATGGGAATCTAAATCTAGCTTTGTAAAGTCTTCTCCTGGATTTTGGGATGTCCCTTCAGTTTGTTTTAAAGCAGAGGCTCTCAGGAATGGAAACTGATTTTTTCTCCTATTTTTTTTTCCACTGAAAGGGCTCTCGGGCATGAAGTTCAGGAGAAAATTGAAGGGAAACATATTCCCGGATTGCTGTAAGATATGGCCCCTTTCTGTACATGGTCAGAAACACTATTAAACTTTTGCACTCTTTCCCACAGAGCCCAAGAATTAATGTGCTAATTGAATTTAAGATTAAATCAGATATTTAGTTTTCTACCTACTATCAGATTCCCATCGCTGTTTTTTCTGACTTGACTGCAACGTTTGAATTTTCGCCAAAATAAGTTAAAACAGAAAGACGGTGTTCTGTCGTGGTTAAAAAGTCAGATTAACGGTCAGGAGACCTGGGTTCGAATCCCCGCTCAACTATGGAAACTCACTGGGGCGGTGGCATTGGGAAACCATTCCTTGAACATCTCACATACCTTGAAAAACGGGCCACCACCGTTCAGAAGCGATGAGATGGCATATAGCCATACAGCAAATCAAATCCGATTGCTCACAAGGAGCTAAAACGGCTAACATGAAACTGTCGTATTTTGGAGATAGCATGGGAAAAACAGGAAGCGCTGGAAAAGGCAATACGGTCAGGAAAAGTAGAAGGCAGTAGGGAAAGAGGAAGGCTGAACATGAGATGGACTGACTCCATTAAGGAAGCCATGACTCTTGAGCTTGCAAGAGCTGATCAGGGCTGCTGAGGAGATGACTTTTCCAAAAGAATTAATTCACAAGGAAGCAGTAAGTTGGAAACTACCTCACAAAAACATAAAGAAAAACATTGACTCTGCCTCCCTCTAGCATGGAAATAATAATTTCGAGGGGAAGCCGGAGCTGCGCCAAAATGGCTCAGAACAATGAACTCATCCGCATTCATGCGAGCCGACGCATAGTATCGTTAATTAGAAATTAAAAACCAACAGTTTGTTGATTTTTCTAGAAGAGGAAGAAATGGGATTATTCTGTTTAAAAAAAAATGAGAAAAAGAACCAAGAACCTCGGGGCAAGGATTGTTTGCAGAAGAGAGAATATTTTTAAATTTTCCTTTCCAAAAAAACAAAACAAAGCACAAGAAAGAAAAGACAAACAGAGGGTGAGTACAATTAACAAGTGTGAGTTTTAATTATTGGTAAATTCTAAAAGCAAACAATCGGATCTTGTTCACAAGCTTCTTAGCTAGCGCTGAGGGTAGAGATATAAACTTGAGTTGGGTTTGAAGAGAACATGAGGATTTTTCTCCTTCTTGGTGAGCTAGCATGGCTCTCTGTCTCAGTACATCTGAGCATGTACAGAAAGCCACTCTCCCCTTCCTGTTTCAACCACCCTGAAATCCTGAATCATGAGGACTAGACTCTTAGTTAATATGTTGGGGAAAGCTGGTAGCTCCATAGCTGAGTATCTGGCTCTGGATCCAAATTATATCCTTGTTATGTCTAGGCAAAGGCTGGAAGTCTTCAGAAGTCTAGTCTGGAAATCTGAACAGCTGCCGACCTGTGTCAGTAATACTAGACTAGATAGATCAAAAATAGAGGACAAATGTTGGAAGAGCTACTGCTGCCAGTCCACGTCAGTAATACCAGACTGGACAGATTAAGAAATTGAAGTAAATTTGAAGAGCTACAGCTGCCGATCGGTGTCAGTAATAACAAATAGGACAGACAAAGAGTCGGATGTGAAATCAAAGAACTGAGGCTGCCGACCCGTGTCAGTAATACCAGGCTGGATCGACCAAGAACAGGCCCTAGTAGGAGTCCCTACACTGGCAAGTCTATGGGTCCAAGTCCCAAGTCGGAGTCTTTGGTACCGAGTTCGAGTCCCTATTTTTTTTTTTAAAAAACTGTTTTTCTCCAGAGAAAAAGAGAGCGGGTGGGTGAGTTCCGAGTCGCAAGTCAAGTCATTGAAAAATAAAGAACTGAGTCGAGTCCGAGTCGAGTCACTGGTGTGATTTATGTCTGACTTTGCAGCGCGTTCCGTGACTCCAAGTCTCAACAGCCACAGGAATCATCATCTCCTCATTTGCACGGACAAATTTGGGGATAAAAATTACGGTAAGAGTCCCCGCTACCCTGAAACACCAATCTTTTCCAGTCCTTCCCAGAGACGCTTAAATGGAACCATGGGTAAGATAGGACATGCGTAGCCGTATATCCCCATCTGTATATTATCGCTGTCTTTTCATCATTAATGGCGCTCAGGTGGAATTACGATAACGTCAATCAGTGTGAATAATTTGTCACTAAATATTTGTTGGTGTGACTTAAGTCCCACGACTCGGGTTCCGATCCCCGCTAGCTCCCGTTGCATTGATCGTATTATCGCATTGATCGCCAAGATTCCCGTTAGGTTCTTTGAGCTCGTTCTAACCCGGAGAACAAATGGTGCTTCCAGGTCTTGTCAAGCCTCCCTGTTCAGATCTTGAAATTCTTCAAAAGATCAGCAGAAGCGCACCAAGAGTTTCTGCTTCTTTTACCTCCCGCATGCTTTTAGCGCCCGAGAAGGAGGCGTCCGCTCCGGTGAACTTTCAACACCGTGCCGTGCTAATGAGTGACAAGCGTCTGCCTCACCTGAACGATGTGCCTGTCAATCCGGCTTCCCGTTCGAACCCATCAAGCGGACGGGGGATGACAGGCCGAGCGTGCCGCGGCGCCGCCCGCGCCGCAGGACTTGTCTCCACGCGTTTTCCAAGATCACGCCACGGAAGACTGGATAAAACGGAGGTTAAAAGGAAGGAGAAAGAGAGGGGAAGATGCCTTGATGATGTTTACGGGAAAAGGAATTTTCCAGAAAGTGGAAAATGGCCAAAATGAGATTTTTTTTATTATCAGTTATTGTTTTATTCTTTTATTTTAAATTGCGTAACACTCTGATACGAACAAAGAAAGGCCCCTTCTAGCGTTGCACTTCTAAGATGATGATCTAAGATCATCGTATCCAGATTCCCCCTTTCCCCCAGAGCTTAGCTACAGTTTTGACAAAGGCTGAGTCAGGGAGAAGCAAGAATAGATTTTTTCCTGATTTATTTTCCAGTCCTGAATGGGTCATCAAGATGCTTTAGCTTTGCAAAAGACCTACTTGACTTGGTGGCAAGTCAAACTGCTGGAAGCACTTCGCAGACTCAGATCAAGGCAACCAGATGCCTGCATATTCGGACTTTGGGGGGTAAAACTGGATCGGGGGGGCATGTGCACTTTCCAATTGGGGTCTACACCCCTGTGCATTTCCATGTGCAAACGTTATTCATTTACAAATTATGTGTAAACCACTTCGTTCAAAGGGGCATGTGAACACTAACAAATATACAATTCACAAAAATCTGGAAGATTTATATTATCCTGGAAACGGATGATAAACTCGATACATAGGGAAGATTTGGAGAAATACGTTGTGCTTGCAGTGCTCCCGCAGAACTCCGAATTGTTGATGCAGGAAGAATTTCAACAGGGAGGGCGTTCTTCCACGTGGAGTGTGCCACCTCGGAGAAAGACGGTCCTGCTCTGAGGCCAGTTTCCAAGGAGTGGGGAAACCAGCTGTCGGCTTTTCATCTGAACTTTAAAAGAGCCTCCGGGGGTGCTGAATTCATTTAGGGGCCAGGGGCGGGCCCTTTTTGTAGATCCCGTAAAGTTCAGAGCAAAACCCGGAACAGGCTCCCCATCTGCCATGAAAACTAGAGCTGTCAGCTTCTGCGGCTAAGAAGTAGGTGGCCTTCGGGACTAAATAGGTTTATAAGGAGACAGTGTTTAAAACCTCTTGAAAACCAGTCTCCTTCTTGATTAGATGCTTTTCCTCTCCTTTGGAGAGGAGTACCTGATGCAGCGGTGGCTCGTTCACTGCCCCACTTCACCCCCAAGCTCCACCCGGGCAGTGAATTCCTGCCTCATAGGAAGGAGACGTCTAAATTCCCAGCTTCACCTTTTCTTGCAGGCGGCGGCAGCTCTGATGCCAGCGGGGGGCACAGCATCCGCCCTGGTCTGAACTTCCAAGAAGCGCTCCAACGTGCCGAACTCGGCAAGCCGAGCACCGGCGATGTCGGCAAGTCTTTGGGTCCGAGTCCCAGGTCCGAGTCTTTGGCCAAAAGTCCCAAGTTTGAGACCCTCTTAAAAACAAGCTTTTTTTCCCCTAGAAAAGAGGGAGGGGTGGGTGGCTTCCGAGTCACGAGTCAAGTCGGAGTCATTGAAAAAAATAATAATCCGAGTCGAGTCACTGCTGTGACTTAAGTCCGACTTGACAGTGAGTCCGGCGAGGTGAGTCCCCTTCCCTGCCAAACACCTTGGAGAGCTCTTCTAAGTCTTTGTACCAAAACCCGGGATGGACTCGCCATCCCACTGACTCCGGAACCACCGTCTGTAGGTGTGTTTGGGCGTGCAAAACACAGAGAGACAGAGAGGAGAGAGGAAGGGAACTGAGAAGCAGTCAAGAGGTCCCTCGGGGGCCCACAACTCTCGACTGCTCCATCTTCCACCCCTCCTGCTCCAGTAAGCACCAGCCACACCAGTAAAGAGCCCACCTCCAAGGGGGAGCGGGCATCTGCTATTCCTATCCGTTCCTGTCTCTTTTAAGTAACGTTGATCGCCTTCTCCACCCTCTCAGATCCTCCTCTCCCTTCCACCGAGGAGTCACGGAAGGCTCCGTATGGCTCTCCCTGGTTCCCCCCCCCCCAAAAAAAAACTTCTGCACGGCACAGCCAATTAAACGCCTCTTGCTGTAATTAAGGCAGACACAATTAGCTGTCAGGGAGGGCATTCGTCTGTTTTGATGTCACCCTCTCCAGGGAGGGGGAGGGCCGGTCAGGTCATTGGGAGAGGGAGATTGTCAGCTTCCCAAAAAAAAACCACAATTTCATTATTTGCCTTGAACTCCGTGGCAGGTGGTGAAATATGGAAAAAATAAAGGGGGGGAGGGCAGAGGGAGGAGGAGAGGCATCAAAAGAAAACCCAACCAACCAGACTTGAGTCACAGACAAACGCCAATTGCAGCTAGCTCTGGGAAAAATTCTCATCGAACACCCCTTGCCGGTATTATGGGAGTAATATAATCTGAAAATGAATGCATTTTGGAGCACTGCAGAAAAGTAATTTGTCTGCTAACTAATAACTGCATGTTCATGGATCTAGCAAAAGTCAGCTCTCCTGGAAGGGGCTTCGAAGGCCATCAAGTCCAACCCCTTGCTCAAAGCAAGAACCCAAATCCAAGCAGACCAGACCAGACGATGGTCCGATTTCCTCTTGAAGGCCTCCACAGCGCTGTAGCGCTCACCACCTCCCGAGGTCATGGGTCCCGTTGTCGTACTGCTCTAAGGGTTGAGAAGTTTTTCCTGATGTTCGGCTGAAATCTGGCTTCCTGTCGCTTGAGCCCATGATGACGTGTCCTGCCCTCTGGGAGGATCGAGGACAGATCCTGCCCCTTCTCTGTAGGACTACCTTTCAAGTCGTCAAAGAGTGCTGCTCTGTCTTCCCTCGGTTTTAAGTTTAAACGAGATGCAAACGGAAGAGGAAGGGAAAAAAAGAAAAGTACACCCAGGGATGAAAAGCAGGAAGGAGGCAAAACGGAGAAAATAAGAGGTCAGCCAGTGACACAAAACCTTGCTCTTGGCTTCTTCTTGAAGGGTAGAGGCCCACCGAGCCAAACACACGACGACAAAAAAATAACAGGCATTTCAAATTGAGCAACAATTACGTTTTTGTCCTCTCTCCTCTCTGCCAACTCCGGTGCGTGGCCGAGGTCAGACATTACAAGAAAATGAGGATCATACGTTCATAGTGGTGGTGGGGGGGGGGGGGGGGAGAGCAGTTTTCTTCTGTCAGAGATGTCCGTTTCTCTTGCCAGCTTCCAAAGGATTGCTCAAAAGAACAGCCAAGGATGCCACAGCCCCGCCGTGGAGGAACAGCTGCTAGGGACGGAGGCCCTTTTGAAGTTGGCGACGCACAACGCTTAATCACAAGGCACGTGGCTGTGCTTATTATGTGCGTGGGTAAAGGTGCTTTTTTTGAAAACAGTTGGAACTGTAGCCGCTCCATCATATATTTTTGGGGATACTCCTTTCCAAATCTGGTATCCTCCAAATATGCCGGATGACAACTTCCAATGAGGACCTTCGCTGATCCTTGGCAGGGGCTGGACTGGTTGATCCACAGGGTCCCTTCCAGTTCTGCAGTTCTAAGATTTTTTTACCCACTTGTTCTCTTGTTGCAGCTAAAGAAAGGCTTGTCACACGTTTAAGACTAACTTAGTTTCTGTTTTCCGTAAGCTTGGGTGTGTCCAGGCACACTTCTTCCGAGGAAGAGAGCCGCTGTGTCTCTGGGGGGAGTTTAAAACTGTTGGGATGCGTCAGGGGAGGAGAGTTGATGCATCTCTGCTGTGTATGACCAAATGTGGTGCCTGCTGTCGAGGAGAAGCTAATCCAGTCATTAGCATCGTTAGGTCTGTCATAGCTAAAGATCTAAAGAAATGCACTTGGACACACAAAAGCTTACGAAAAATAAATCTAGAAGTGACTCTGAAGACAAAAGTCAGGAAAATAAATGGCCCTACTAATTTTTCTCTTGTTAAAAAAATCAGAAATTTTATTTTGCTTTGGGGAGGCAACGTATTCCTTTCTTGCTTTTTTCTTGGGGGGCTCATCCCCCCCAATACATTTAGGGTGCAAGGGATGGGGAGATGGTGGCGGGTGCCAAATTTGCGAGTTTATAGTTCTGATTTTGATCTATTTAGACTGCAAAGATCTGCTTTGGGGAAGGAGGAAATATTTCTTTCCTGGCATGCCGTCCGGTCAACAACCGAGGACCAATCTGTCACTCTCCCAAGACATGGTGACGAATCAAGGCTTAGTGGGATGCGCCAGCGCATATCCCCCAAACGTCACCTCAACCCGAAATCTCCGCCGACTCCCTATCTCCCTGCTTCCTGTATAACCTCAAAAATGATGTGCTACGAAATCAGTTCCAACCTATGGCAACCTCCCTGCGGATACCTACGTACGAAGTCCTCAAAGGTGGTTTCCCAGCCCCTCCTTCAGGGGGTGCTCCGGGACCCCCTCGAAGCTCATCCAAAGCGGCACAGGGGGCAGGGCACCCAGCCCCATCGCCCATGCCTGCTCTGGATGATCTCGGCTAGCCCCTCTCCCGGAGAAACACGGCGAGAACCGTTTTCCGGCGGCCCTTTCTGCCGCGGCAAAT
The DNA here is from genome assembly GCA_037013535.1 of Intellagama lesueurii. NCBI lineage: Eukaryota > Metazoa > Chordata > Lepidosauria > Squamata > Agamidae > Intellagama > Intellagama lesueurii. The sequence goes on from JBAJHW010000020.1 coordinate 5,472,648, forward strand.
CCACAGGAAATCCAAATATACGGCCTCGTGTATTTTTTTTAACTGCACCACCGACAAGCCTCGGGGTCTTTATTTTTAGACAAAAATATCCAGGAAATAATAAGAAGAAAGAGAGGAGATAAAAGAGTGGTGCCACACGCCAAAATCTTGGGAGGAATTATCCAGAGCTCTTAACCACCTGGTTTTTGTGTGTGTTTTTTTTTTTGGAACGCCTTCCTGTAAGAAGACTTTCAAGCCCAGTTCGATCTGATCTTGGCGGCCAAGGCCTTCCAAAGCTCGCCTTAATTAAAAGCAAATATAGATCCTCACTCCAAATGCCTCTGGTATTGACTGCCGAGACATTTGGTGTCACTTATCATTTATCTTGATTCTTTATTAATTTTCCAACGGCGCACCAACGGCTTTGCGTGCTGGTGTGTGCGGTTTTCTTTCACACGGTATTAAATGTGGGCCTTACGCGGCCTAGTCTTTGAACACGGATGCTCTCAGGCGACGGATCGGCACCACGGATGAATAAATTGTTAAATCCGTTACCTCATGCCTGAAAAGCCCCCACAAAAGGAGAAACAAACACGGAGATGGTTAGGGGTGCTATTTGCCGTTCCCGGTTCTTGATCGCCTGAGGCACTTGATTGCCAGATGGGTCCAGGGGTTCCCCACCTTGGGCAACCCAGGTGTTCTTGGACTGCAACTCCCAGAAGCCTTCACCACCAGCTGCGCTGGCCTGGGTTTCTGGGAGCTGCAGTCCGGGAACCCCTGGGACTGGAAAAACCCATCCCCTGCTTCTAGAAGCAGCAAAGAGTTGCACACAACTTCCGAATTAATGGGGGAAGTTGGGGTTCACCCTGAGGAAGACAGCTCCATTACCCCCCCCCCCCGATCTATAGGTCTTGGGGCTTTGACTCCATGACCTTTGGCTCCCGTGCCACACGGAATAAAATGTGAGATTAGGTGGGACTATAGGACTTGTCCAGTATGCTTCCTGCATCATCATCCTCGCGGAGCGAGAAAGGCACCTCTCTTTCAGAGGCTGTACAAGCCAGTCAATAAGACTGCTTGGATTGTATCACGTTTATGACTCTTATAAAGAGCTTTCCAGACCTGGTCGTACATGAATCAAGGCCATAAACGCGACGTGTTTTTCCACGTTAACTCCAAAACCTTTCCCATTATTTGTTTATAGGCAGGCTGGACTTGCAAAATGGTTAATGGTTGGTTTCTGCCCATGTTAATTTTTTCTTTCTTTCTTTCTTTTCTCTCTCTCTCTTTTATACACAGACTGCTCCCCCCCTCCCCTTGTCCTCTCTACTCCTGTAAAATATTTTACATTAACAGCTCCCTGAATGGAATAAGCGCTCCGGGTAGGAGCAGAATCGGGGGAGAAATCTATAAAAGGTTTTATGGAAAATCATCAAAGAGAAGGATTTTATAGAAAAATGGGATGGATTATCCACGCTCGCCCGGGCCCCCTTTGCCTCCCACAAAGATATCCAGAAGAACAGAACATTTTATGCAAAGAAAATGAATTGGTTGAAGGCAAAAGAAAGGAGTTTGGCAGCGTTTATACAGAGTCAACAGGTTTTCTTTTTCAGATGTTGGAATGAAAAAAAATGTGGCTGGAACAGAATGTCAAAATATTTTTTTTGTGGGAGGGTTGGGAGCACGATGGTGAACAAGGCAGAATTCACAACACAATATGATCGTTTTGAAATGTTTTGAAACTCTGGATTCAGAGTTCTAGCTGGCCAGCCAGAGGCTCTCCGATAAAACTCCATTCTATGGGTCCCTCCCTGATTTTGGAGGAAAAGTTAGCTCTCCGTATATTGCGAAGTTCGGGGAAAACTTGCATCCCCAGGGTTTAGGCATTTATCAGCGCAATCTCTGTCACTCTGACCCGGAGGAGAGTCCAAAAATACACACAGGTTGGGTTGATCTACATCAACAAGCCAGCTGTTTTCGTCCCCACTGGGAGCGTGTCTTTTGTCAACTTCACAGATCTTCATTGCTCGCTGAAGACCAAGCTACCCGGAATCCTTTCCCATACAACAGCCGAACCACACAAAAAGAGGGATTTTTTTTCTTTTTCTTTGAAGAGAAACCAACAGAGAGCAGAGTTTGATCACAGAACATCTTTACAGGTCACACCAGCACAACAGCTGCACTGCTGTAGAGGGTCCTTGTTTGATTTTAAATAGGAAAGAACATAGATTTGTAGAACGCCACAATTTCATTGCAACCTGGAATGGTAACAGCCAGGTGACTGTTGTACCATATTATCACACACACACCCCGGTGTCGACCAGATGTGGAAAGACATTGGGGGCAAAGCAAAAAGGCTTTTTTAAAAAGCCTGCTCTTAGAATGCTTTCTGACAAGCAGTGCAATGTCCTTTCTTATATACGACTCTGGAATTAGACAGGCAAAATCAGCCATGGCTTATATTCTCAAGATTCCCCCAAGGAGAGACGTTTCCCTTCTTTTTAACATGATCCCATAATTTGACCCGATTAGGCTGACGCAATCCTTGAGACGCAGCCTCTTGTCGGTTTGCACCTGCGTAAGGAAGTCGACTGCTAAACACACTCCGTCCCGCCTTTCCGGTCATCCAAACACAATCGGCGCCACGCTGCCCGATACTTGGCGGTCCGGTGGAGCGGACGTACTGTACATCCTCATGGGAAAAGAAAACCTTTCCAGGCACCAACCAGCCAGGATGATGGGTTGCTGGAGAGCTCAGTAGTTTAGGGAGCCAAAGGCTGGGAGTTTGAATCCCCGGTGGGCCTCCTTGGCGGGGGCTAGACTAGATGATCGGCAGGGTCCCTTCCAGCTCTGCCGTTCTAAGATTGCCGTATCTAGTCTTTCACAACTCCTTGAGAAATGTGATCACGAAGTCGATCGTCTCTTCTTGATGTTGCCATTTGGATTGTAGAAAGCACGACCCCGGACCGCTATTACACCCCCTGACAGTTATTACAAGGAGCGTGCAATGTGTCGCTTCAAACTTCCATGCGCCAGGCTGTGCCATGGAACAGGCCTCGAGTATCGTCACCTTATTCTGAGGCTTGCTTTCTTCTCCGCATGCTCGGCTACGATGGCTCGCTTTTAATAGCTGAGCACTAAATGAGATGAAGATGGAGAACCCTTCTCCTCCTGCACGGCGCCGAACACTCGGCATTACATAATCTCCTCGCTTGCTTGCTTCTCTCTCAATCTTTTTCTCTTTTTCCCCCTCTCTTCTTCTCCGCTTGCCCTCCCTCTCTACTCGCCGCTCTGCCTCCGAGGCATCTCGTAAAGTGTAAAGGAACGTTAAGAGGGGGGGAAAACACTAAAAACTCTTTACCTGTCAAGATCCAAGGATCAGCGCCTCGAGCGAGTCAATAATTAATGGGGCATGTTTACAATACATCACCGCAGCTGGGAGTGCGAATTCTCCCTGGAAGAATTTCCACGGTTTTACGGGAGGGAGAGAGAAAAGCGAAATGCTGGTCTTCGGCGGGGTTTTGATAAGAGCGCCAGACGTGGGCTGAGCCAGCGTGGTGCCGCAAAACTCGACAGCTGGACCGCTGCAACCTGAACTCATCACTGCCAGATTTTATACTACCTCTTAGGGCTGTTGTGAGAAGGAAGCAAAAGGGGGGGGGGGTGTTTCTCACGAGGGTCTTGCTCAGAGGAATGGACTAAAAGCCCGAGAAGGCATGGAAAAAGCCAGGATGAACGAGTATCCCCAAAGATGGAGACGCACCAGTGCTTGGTGAGATCTCCTTATGGGAACAAGGAGGTCTCTTTATCCTGTTTATTCCTAGGAAACAGTCAATGGCCAGCCAAGGAGAGCTGAGAGAGGTCAGATCCGAGAAGTTCCTTTTTGAAAAAGCTGCAGCGACCGACATGTCCACATGGGGGCAGCGGTCAGCTGTTCTTGGAGCCTGCAGTGCCGTGAATCACCACGGGAGGCAGCGGTCAGCAGGGGCAGGCGGAGGTTAAGAGACTGGATTCGCACACAACCCACCACTGGTAACCATCTTCAACTGTAACTAGTTATTTTGTGGTCATTAATAATACGGATGGTCATTTCACAACTAATTTCAAGGTGTAACATGACACTGACATAACTCTGGTCACATCCCATCCAGTCACTTTCAAAAGAGCATGCTGGATAGCTCAGTGGCTTAGTTCTTGGAGCCAGAGGTTGGGAGTTCGAATCCCACCACTGGGCCTCCTTGTCAGGGGCTGGACTCGATGATCTGTACAGTCCCTCCCAGCTCTGCAGTTCTAGGATGATTATTATTATTATTTCAAGGCACTGTGCCTTTCCATCCCTGGTTTTTTGCCATTGTTTTACCAATCTGAAGTACCAAATAAATTATCTTTTGGTTTTATCATTTACTGTACATTTTTAATCAATATTTCCAAGGTTGCAGTATCAGAACTAGGCACTAGAGGGGGTCAGAGTATTATTCCTTGCATTTTCCTGGAGTGCGACGACAACACAATGTGTTGATGCACAATAAGTTACTTTGCAGGGTCAGAGCAACTCGACTGATGATGGCAATGAGTTCCTTTTCAACCGGAGCCTCCGAGCTCAGATAATGACTTCGTTTGAGCGCAATGGTTTTAATGTGCTTAATGTTCGAAAGTTTTAATTTTGTGCTCTTTGATTTTAAAGTGTTTTAATTACGCTATTTTTTAAAAAAACTGCTTCATACAATTTTGTTGCCTGCTCTAAGATCCTGGGATATAGGGTGGGGCTATAAATGTTTAAATAAATAAAACAGAACAAAAATCCTCAGTTCCTCCGAGCAATAGCCAAGATAGAATTTCATTATGGATGTAACTTAGTATAGGATGATAAAAGGTTTTTCTCATTGGACCTGCAACTTTTTAGTTGCACGGCGAAGGCTCTGGACACGGTGGAGAAGAAACATCACACCATCTACGTGCTGGTTCATGAGGTGGATGGGAGAAAGGAGGGCTTGACCACAGGCTGCTGAGCCCTAGCATCCTACTTCTCCTAAAAACAATGGCAGCATGACAGTAAAGCACCGTTTTCACAGACTCATCAAAGAACGGAGTTGGAAGGGGGCCCTCTGAGGCCATCGAGTCCAAGGTAGGAATCCAAATCCAAGCAGATCTGAAAGACGGTGGTCCCATTTTCTTTTGAATGCCTTTAGCGCTGGAGCGCTCACTACCTCCTGAGGTCAGGGGTTCCGTTGTCGTACTGCTCTAACGGTTCAGACGTTTTTCCTGAGATTCAGCCAAAATCTGGCTTCCTGTAACTTAAGCCCATTATGACGTGTCCTGCACTCTGGGATGATGGAGGACAGATCCTGCCCCTCCTCTGTAGGTGGGCTTTTCAAGTCTTTGAAGAGCGCTTTCCTGTCTTCAATACTTTGACCATCTCATGAGAAGAAAAGACTCCCTGGAAAAGACCCTGATGTTGGGAAAGTGTGAGGGCAAGAGGAGAAGGGGACGGCAGAGGACGAGATGGTTGGGCAGGGTCATCGAAGCGACCAACATGAATTTGACCCAACTCCGGGAGGCAGTGGAAGACAGGAGGGCCTGGAGTGCTCTGGTCCATGGGGTCACGAAGAGTCGGACACGACTTAACGACTAAACAACAACAAAATCCTGTCTCCCCTCAGCCTTCTTTTCCCATGGTCGTACTGCTCTAACAGTTAGGAATTTTTTCCTGAGATTCATCCTAAATCTGGCTTCCTGTCGCTTGAGCCCATTAATGCGTTTCCTGCACTCTGGGATGATGGAGAACAGATCCTGCCCCTCCTCTGTAGGACAGCCTTTCAAGTCTTTGAAAAGGGCTCTCCCATCTCAGTCTTGTTTTTCTCAAAGCGATACTGTATAGTGGAAACAGATCCATCCCATCCCGTATTTTTGGGCACCGTCGGAAGGGCCCAGCCCTATTGGAGCGGCTGTGACGTTCCAACTGAACCCAATTGGTATCCTCCAAAGCGAGCTGCAGAGGGAATAAAAGAGGTCAGCGCTGGAGGGCTGGCGAGGCAGGCGGTTGTGAATGAGATGGGGGCAGCGGTGGGCGAAAGCACGTTTCTGATGGAACAAAGCTGAGCGCCGGCTGCTATTAGGCCCCAAACGAGAGTCCCGGCCTTTGGCTGTAGAGTCACGGGGACAAGTCCCAGAGGGTGGCTGAGCCGAGAGCCTGAAAGAGAGAGATGGAAACCCAAACGTTTTCCCTTCTGGCAAGCCAGTCGTTCTGGGATAATTTCTTGAGATGCTGTAAAAAGGAAGGAAGGAAGAAGCTGATGATGAATAGGAGGGAGGGAGGAGCTGATGATGGAGGAAGGAAGTATTAAAGATAGAAACAAGGAAGGACATTTCTCCACGGTGTCTCCACCATCTCCAACTCTGAAACTCACCACTTTTGCCCCCCGAGACTCCCACGGTAGTCTCTCTAACTCCCACGGCTAGGAGGTCCCGGGTAGGTTTCTCCTCCGTGAGTTCTTACTTTTTATAAAGAGTGTCTAAACCTCTGGCTGTCACCCAGCCGTCCTAGCGCATGTGCGCGTTTCTTTTTCTTACTCTTGTCTTGGACTTCTGGAAGATTCCCATCACAAGAGGACTGAGCACGTTGCCGCAGGGTTCGTACGTGATTCTTCTGTTAGGATCCCACCAAGGTCACGATGGCCATCAACCCATACCAACGTGTAACCTCGTGACATGGAGACCGTGAGCTGGCGTTTTCTTTTTTTCCTCTTCCCTCCTCATCACCTTTTCCTTCTCTGCTGCATCTTTCTAGAGTGTAAGGTCAGGGCTGTCTAAATTACTGTTATTATATCACAGTGCTTCTTAGCAGGGCTAGTATTGTACTTGAGGGTGGGTCAAGCCTAAACATTAGCAGTCAGATTGAAATAAATTCGTTGGTAAAATGACATGTTTCCAAAATCACCAATCTTTTGCTTTTCAAGAAACCAATTAGCAGCTAATGGCAGTTATTTTAAACGGGTAACCAAAGATTTTAGACCAACTCTGGTTACTGAATTTAGCACAGGGAGGACGATGGCCTGATCTGGCTTCCGTGTTAATTTCTTAATGTTTGGTACTTGGCAATGTTCATACTTTCTGTACTTTTTAGGTTGCTTGTCCAGTTTTCTAGAAGGCAAGTTTTTCTTTGATGCTTAATTCAGTAGTAAAATATCCAGTTTATTAAAATCAACTGTTTCTATCTGTGATAATCCACTTGTTCGGTTGCGTTTTCTAAAACGGAGGTGGTTGAAATTTCTAAGAAAAGATGTAATTCATAAGATTTAGCCAACTGCTGAAAAAATGATTTTTGCAACTAGCCTATGCTGGCACACATAAACCTGTTGATGCTAGCTTAGGGCATCCACCTAGGACATTGTGAACTGTTTCTTTAGATTCTTGACAGATAATACATATACCACTTACACCTTGATTATTATCATTAATATTATCATTCTGGAGTCTTAGGCACCACTCCTCAGTCTTTTCTAGGTGTGATCGAGGAACCTCCAAACATTAAGAACATGTGCCTGCGTTTTCTCGTTTTCCTCTTCCCTCTTCGTCGCGTCTTCCTTTCATGCCATACCTCTTTAGATTATAAGGGAGGCTTTGGGTTTTCCAAACACAGAGATGGAGAAAGACTGAGATCTAAGCCACTATGAGAGTCTGCAGAGCCACACATCCATGACACAATACTCCTTTTGTTATTGTTCAGACAATCCCAGAGAAAAGCCTTTGAACTAGAGAGAGAAAAGGGGAAATGATCATTTGAGAAATAAGTTCTCTAAAAACACGAGAATCTCAATCCAGCTATCAGTTTTAAAAGAGATGTTTTCAGCTGCCCCGCCGCCGCCAGGTCAATGCACCTGATGGTTTGGCCATTTATATCCCAAATGGATGGAGGCTGACATTTTTGAAAGAATCAATTTGGGAGCAAATAGCTTGCAGCCAAGAACGGCCATGGCCCCTCGAGTCGAAGATTTTATATACGGCTGGGTTTTTTATCGGAACACACACAGACGCGCCCCCTGCCAATCTTGTCCAGGGTTGGTGGCCTCGGCGGGCCGAGATTTCGTGAATGCATCTGCAGCGATGGAAATTTCCCGACAGATCGGCAGCCGTGGAAGCCAAACTGTGCAAAAACCTGAGATGCGGGCGGATAGAATTAGACGGTGAAGAAGAAAAACCAGAGAGTCCAAGATCGACTCACGTCTGAACTTTCTCAAGAGGCAACAGTGACAGAAAAGGAGATTGCCATGCTTGGGGCACATCAGGGAAAGATAACGCTTGATAGCCGAGACAATAATGTGTGGAAAAGTTAAAAGCAGTAGGAAAAGCTAATGTGAGATGGCTTGACTCCCTAAGGAAGCCATGACTTTGAGTTTGCAGTTGAGAACACGACATTTTGGATGTCACTCATTCATAAGGTCGACGTTAAGTTGGAGGCAACTTGATCCGAAACATAACATGAACATCTTACTGGATGTTCTAGGGAAATACATCCACAGATCACATGGAATCGTGATAATGGAAAGAGCTAATATGCAAACAATTAAAACGCATATAACTGGGGTGGGTGGGAAGAAGTGCAGACACGAATTAGTCGGTGGAAGAAAATGCTGCTTCGGGACTACAACGCCCATCATCTCAGGCCACAAAGGGCATAACAGGGGTGGGTGAGAATCCCCTTTGACTTAACCAGCCAGTCCGAAAGACCCGTGGGAGAATCTTCAGCCCGTGGCGTTTTCTCCGGCTAGTCTCCCTCACAGGGTCATTGTGACAGGAAAAAAGAAAGACAGGAAAAATCAAACCCAGCTCAACGACGTCTCTGGTAAGGAAGGGAGGCAGGGAATAAATGTCACCCCGGAGATCCACAGACCCAGACAGAGAACCACTTAACTCTGCTTCTCGGGCAGAGTAAATAAAAAGAAATTCAAAATACTCGACAATAAAAACAAAGGCAGTTTTCTTAAAACCAGCACAGGAGGTTTTCCCTCTGGAGCCGACGCCGGGATCCTTTCTCGAGAACAAAGCCAGCCTGTCAGGTTTGAAAACCCACATATTACTTTGCTTCTGTTTATTAACCTTCAAGTGTTCCCCGGCGCAATGATTATTATTACGAGGCCCTGCTAATTAGTGTCGGCGCTTGCTGCGTTCCAGAAAGAACTGGGTGTCCTCCCCGAACCCACTCCTCCTCCTCCTCAGGTCCCATCTTGTTTGCTCACTCATTCACGCCCTTGAAATAAAAACAGTCTTTTTCTCATTATCAGGAGGAGCACACTCTTCAAACAAACGCAAAACCAACAGTGCTTTCGTCAAATCTTTTCCTTGCGAGATCCAGCAACTAGTTACTTTCTAACTAGTAATCAGTTACTTTTGTTACTTTGTAACTAGTTACCCTCTCCACTAGTTACTCTTGGAGGCAACAATCAAGGACCGAATCCGATTCCCATATGTAATCTTGTGAAGTACAGGCAACCTCGCCTGTTTTCTGGGCTCTCTGATGCACACCCAAAGCTTCCCTAGCTCACACAATTAATCATGCACCCAGTCACATGCCCCAGCAACCCAACAAGTGACCCATAAAGTGAAAGAAGCATCAAAACACACACAGAGAGAAAAATGGAGTAGGATTTTGGTCTTTGTAGCCTAGTTAATTTTCAAAAGCAACCCTATGAGTAGCAGAAAAGGTACGTTTTAGTGTAATGAGTAACATTTTCAGCTACTTCCAACCGTTACTTTTAGAGGGAATTTTAAGGTGTTTCAACTGAAACAATTCAGTTTCTTTGCTACCTCTTCCCTGCCTTAGGAGATAAGGGAAGTATTTGCACTTTTGCAAATATTTTCAAGGTGCAGTATTAGAATTAGCCACTAGTGGGCGTCAGAGAGCATTTGATTGAATTTCACTGAAACTACTCCAAGCGACAATGCAATGCATTAACAATACTCAAAACAATGCTTGTTTTTTCAGTTCACCTGGCCGTAGTGAAAGTAGCAAGCAATGCAAACAGAGACACAACTCAAATTAATTCAACTTCACACAAAAAAAACCTCAGCTCTTTTTCCAACGCTGTCCTGTATGTGTTTACTCAGGTATCGGCCGCATTAAGTTCAGCAGGGCTAATCTCAAAGAAAGATGGGTATATAGGATTTCAGCCTGAATACAAAGGATATATATTTGAAATAGGCTGGACACCAGTTTACATTTTGCCTCTCCCCAACCTTGTGTTCAATTAAACCCAAACGTTTTTTAAAAAAAATCCAATTTAATGATAAAACCCCTGCACATTTTTAATGTGTTTCTCCAAAGACTGACACTTTTGTAGACAATAGAAGTGTGTATTTCTCCACACACTTCTTAATACAGATCAGATTTTCCTGCTTCAAATTCAAATCCAGCAAATGTAAGATATTCCACCCAGGAAGAGGACCAAATTCTTGCTATCTGGACGTCAAAGATGAGGAGACGCTTGGGAGGAAAAAGGCTGGTCACACATTTTCCAAATCGAGAGAATTGAATTCATTGGGATTTCACCGTTAGATTAAGCACTCAAAGCAGTGGACCAGACAGACGAATCTGCAAGGTTTGGTTTCCCCCACATTTATAACATATTAGGGAAGCATCCTGCTTGAATTATCACACACATCGAAGTGTGAAGAAATACACAATTCTGTTGTAGAGTAGGGGCCCCTTACCTGCACAGTATCAGTATCTGCTGGTTCTTTTTTTTCATGGTCTGATAATATTACAAATATTAAAAGAAAAATCCTAGAAATATATATTTATAACAATGAAGTTACCAAAACTGGTCACTAGAGGGAGTCAGAGATCATGCTATGTATAGTGTTTGTTAGTGAAATAATTTCCACCATGCCATTACCAGAACTGGCCACCAGAGGGAGCCAAAGACCATGCTATGTATACAATTCACTATTAAACAGTATTCACTATTATCCACGTTTTCCAGCATCCGCAGGAGAACTCAGAACTGGTCCCCCGCGGATACAGGGGTCCTACTGTCTACAAAAGTGTCAGTCCATTCCACAATCATCCTTACCTACACAGCAATAAGAGTGGGTTGCTGCCACTGATTTTTTCCCCCCACTTCCAATATGGGGGAAGGGGCAAAACCCCAAAGTAAATATTTAGGGAAATTCTTATTAAAAATCTTACTGGAATGAAATCCTCAACCATGTTGAATTCTGATAGCTCTGTAAGTGAACAGCTTTCGATCTTGGAAGCTTTTCTTCAAGAGACTGAAAGAAGCATAAAGAAATGGAACCAGACAGAGAAATTATCGGGCGGGAGGGGGGAACGCTTTTTCTACTCTTCTCCCCACTTCTTAAAAAAAATTCTACTTCTACTCCTATTGCACAGAAACAGACCAGAAGCCAAGTAACCCAGATGAAAAACAAAAACCACAGAGCAGCCATGCACATATATACAATTTTTTTAAAAAAAATCGTTTCCAAATCAAACGCATTCATTCTTCATATCGCTTTTGTATGCCTAAGAAAACTGGCATACATCTTATAGGTGCAAAGTAGCCCATGAACCTCTCTATAAATAGACAGAATAAAAAATAAATAATGTTAAACGTCGCCTTCAAACGGCAGTTCTTTAAAAAAAAAAAACCCAAGTCTTTCTTGTGTTGGCTTTAGAAGTCTATAGGTGACTTTTCTTTTTCAGAGAGAACTACCTTTGAGCCGAAATGTTTCGGGGGAAACCGTGGAGAGCTTGTCGAGAGCAGGAGAAACTCCACCATGCCTCACTCTCAGCCTGCAGGGGATAAATCTGTGGGGCTTCGTTGAGTCGCCCCATCAGGTCACAATAATAATTATTGTGTCCCGTCAAGCAATACCGACTTGCGGCTTTTCAGGTATTAAGACCTCTGAAATGTGGCCTCCATCCTTCCCTCGGGGGGGGGGTGCTCTGGGACACACACATACCCCCGGGCAGCTTGCCCGTGGCAGGGCACGAAACTTCAGCCACACAGGCTTCAGGTAACCCCAGCTGGCTCCCTTCCAAGAGGCAGAGCGGGATTCGAACTCCAAGCCCCCACACTCCGCAGACAGGCTCTGCAACCTACTGAGCTACACCAGCCGGTCCAGACAGAATGAGAGTATTTTTCACCTCCCTTGTCTAATCCGAGTTAGATCTAACAGCAGTTTTTCCGAAGGCCAGGGTGAGTGCCTCACGCACACACCCCAAATTTTGCACCCGGGCTCCCCTTACCCGGTGATGCTTCTTGTCAATGCTTTTTGCTGCTTTGGCGAATTGTGACATTTCCCCACCCCCCCACCAGTGACTCTCTCCTCCTTTGGCAGCGCAACTCACACGCTCCTCGCCTCAGCGTTGGAAATAGAGGGAATGATTATTATTTATCAGACAAAATAAAAAATAAAAATGAGATGATGATGGTGCTCACACCACAATTACAGTCCTAATTAGCCGAATGGCAGTTATCATCTTCCGGATCCTTCATCCAGATTAGAGGCAAGAGGAGGGAAATGTAAACATCAGAATGAACGCAATCTGTCTCTATCGCATCCGCCAGGCCCTATGGATGCTTTTGGTTTTTCTCACCCAGAATTCCTTTCCCATCGCCCCCCTAAAAAAAATGATGAAACCTGATTCCCGTCTCCCCAAAACAACCTGTTAAAGACCTATCAAGAAAATACAGATTCGAAACGTATTCCTTGATACTTACACGGACGCACGCTTGAAGGTGCCATATTTATCCCAAAAAGGCCATCTTTAAATGCATCGGTTTTCCCGCGGAGACTATTTAGATGTATATTTCCGTGCATTCAGAACTACCAAGAACGATCTAGGGATGTTCAGAAAAAGGGCAAATCTGGTGAATATTAAGTGTTCAATCTTTTATTCGTCTCAGAAGTTGTGGGGTTGTGTTAACAACCAAGCGGCCCCAGACAGAATTTCCCCATTTTGTAAATGGGGTCAGCAGCCACAGTGGGGCTGTGTGTGACTCCAGGTTCAGAGGTGTGGTGAATCCACTCCGGGTTTTAGCCTGCCATTTGTAAGAGATATTGAGGTATTGAACCCTACACCTCTCCTTCCCAATCCCCCAAGTTCAGCATCCTGAGTAAAGTGCAGGCTAAAAACCGGAGAGGATTCAAGGCATGTCCAAAGGAGTTGCCACCAGTGGCAGGTGGACAAAAGGCAAACTCAAGCCCATGGCTTCCTTTAGGGAGTCGATCTATCTCACATCAGGGGTCCTCCTCTCTTCCCGCTGCCTTCCACTTTCCCCGCGTGACTCTCTTCTCTGGTTTGTCTTGCACTACCACGGCAGGCCCAAATTAGGACCCCTCACGCCTCGGCTTCATCATTTTCTGTTCTAGGTCCTTTCTCTTTCAAATGAAATAAACATGAAATAAAGATTCTAGGCCTCAAGGGTTCTGAACAAGGGGCCGATTCAAAGCAGAATAGAGAGGGAAACACTTTATGTAGCCCTTTTCTTTGTTTTCTGTCTGCAACACAGATTCCCTTAAGAGGGAGCCAAGCAGACCTTTTTCCTTTGCCTACAAGACCCAGGAAATCGGCTTCGTTCTATACGTGGGAGGATTGAAACCTTCCTCCACCCACACCCGAGCCTGAAAGTCTTCTTTTGGAACAGGTGGACCAAAAAAAAAAAAACACCCGCCCTGCCTCAACCTGTCTTTGTCGCCCAGAAAGGAGGGGGTGATTTTGGCTTTCACGGAAACTCTTCTCGATCATCGATGAGAGCATGCGTGGCAAACGTCCTACAGCTTAGTACAGCCGAGAAGGTAAACAATGTCCTTTATTTAATGGCTCAGAAGTCAGCCTTCAAGGGGGACACAGAGGGCCATTTTGCTACATTTGAAGGGGTCCCCATCGCGCCCCCCCCCCCGGTGCTTCCTCCAAAACTTTGGAAAAAATTTAATTTTTTTGACCACTAGAGGGCAGAAGAGGGCACTCACAGTTTTAAAAAGTTTTTATAGGAAAATATATATATTAGTGGGTGGGAATTGCAGAAGCAGGTGTGGCTTCATCTCTAAGGTCTGGGGGATGTGGTTCCCAACCTCGGATAACCCAGGGGCTCTCCGGCGGCAATTCCCAGAACCCTTCAGCACCAGCTGGCCTAGGGCTATGGGGGGGGGGCACAATTTTTTGCCGGTTGCCCATCGTCGTACCGCTCAGCAAACACGTCCTCTCAAGCGTGGCCCCTGCGTAGCCAACGGAGAACCCACAAAAGAAGGTGGTGCAAGGCAGCTTGGGAGGAATCCCGGTGTTGTAGGAGAAGACATACATCAAATATAATAAATAAATAAATAAATAATTAGCAAGGAAAACATCCTAATCGGAATGACACCCAAGAAGAGGCAGAGGTGTCCCGGAACCAGCCGAGACAACTCCTTCTCGGATTCAGCTCGAGCGGAAACGTCTTCAGCCGAGTGCTCCGGATGACGCCAACGCCGCCTCCACCTCGGCGGCCGGGTTGGGACGGGATCCAGACCCAGGGCGGACGGCCTCAACTGCCAGACTGCGTTCGCCTTCTCCGCCTTGCACAAGAGCTGTAATTTAACCAGGAAAGGGGTGGGGGGAGAAACAGGGTAGGATCAGAGATGAACTTGAGAGTCGCAATGAAACGAAGAATGCAAATTAAGTGGTTTGCCCTCTTCTAGGTCAGGCCCACGTTGGATCAAACATCCGCGTCCTGTTCTGTTCCCTCCCTTAGCCAACCGGTGGGCTGGGGAAATAACAGCCCTCTCATGTTCCTTGCCCCGTTAAGTAATCTAAGAGAGACTGCTCCTGTACATGGAGGCTTCACTGTGCAGCAGAGCCAAAGCTCTATGGAGGAGGTCCTGAGATCATTCATTAGAGCCCACCCCACCCCGGTGAGATGCACCAGAGGTTGCTGAGTCTCCCGGAGCGAAATAAAATCTGGTGGAAAGAATACCTAACAATGCCTGTAAAATTGGGGCAAAAGGTTTTTTATGCAGTAAAAGCTCTAAATCTTGAGGTTTTAAAGGTTTTCAAAAAGGCGCAGAGAAGTCTGAAGCTTATTTGGAAGACCAAACACCACTCCTAGTGGGATAAAAGTAAATTGAAAATATAAATATATTCCAACCCCTCAAAGTTTTAGGGGGGCATGGGGGTTACGCCAAAAAAAGTCAACAGTTACGGGCCTCCTCAGACACATCGTTCTCACACCTATGATAAACCTTTGGAAGTAAAGTTCACCCTCCCATCAAACAAAGCTTTTTCTAAATGAATACCTTGCTTCCAACACGGCAGACCAGGTCCCAGTGCGAAACCTGCAAGGAAGACATGGGGGAACAGCCACACACACACACACCCCATCGCTTGGTCTCCGTCAGGGTCGTGCAAAGAATATTCACGAGAACTCTCCTTGTACGGGCAAACCCGGCAAAGGACCTTTCTGTTTGGAGTTTTTTTTTCCTCCCAGCTTTGCATATTTCCAAACTGCTTTGAGCCATCGAAGGAATACGTACGCTTTCCGGCCTCCGAGAAAGAGATGGAAATCTCGCCTTCTGACTGACGGCATCACAGCGGGCTTTCCTTCAGATCCCCAAGGTGAACTTCACCTGCGTAGAGAACGAGAAAGATAGTCAGCATCCATCAACAATCCAAAAACTACGGCCGCAGGGAGGAGACAGAACGGATCAAAACCGACTTGGGAAAGAGCATGAAAATATTCTTGGCGGGTGCTTCTCCCTCGCAAAGCCCATCATGATCATCATCATGCCAAGAAGAAAAATAATAGGAAGACGGAGGAGAAAAAAATAAAATAAAAGAAGAAGAGAAAAGAGATGTGGTGGCAATCCAGAATACATCTCCATATTATATCTTAGCTAAAAGGCTTATGCACTCTTCTGGCTTTTGAAGCAAAAGGATGATTGAGATGCGGAAAGGCAGCTAGGAACAGGAAAAGATCTTTAAGTGCAAGGATGTGTCACTAGAGACCAAAGCTAAGATCATCTATATTATGGTATTTCCAATTACTACATGTGGATGTGAAACAAACAAACAAAAAAGCTTACAAGAAAAGAACTGATTCATTCAAAATCTAGAGCTGGAAGAGAGTTCTGAGGGTACCCCAGACTGCCAGAAAGACAAACCAGGGGTTCAAATCCAGCCTCGCCTCTCTCCGGAGGTGCACGTTATCAAAACGGAGGCTGTTGTCCGGCCACATTAAGAAAAGCAAAACATGGTGGGAAAGGCAATAACGCTGGGAAAAGTTGAGGACAGCAGGAAAACAGGAAGACCTAAAGTGAGACGGACAGACACCCTAAAGGAAACCACGGCTCCGAGGTGAGCAAGGCCATTAACGAGAGGCTATTTTGGAGGTGGTCACAAGTGGAATGATCAACATGGATAAGGAAAAAACAAAAATGCAGGGTTTTGTGTGTTTTTTTTTTAAAGCTTCGCATTGTTTTCTGTTCATCCGACCCAAGGAAAAGGTGAAGTCCCATGCCTACAAGATAATAACAACTTGCTAGGTCGGTCCCACCCCTTAAAATAACAAGGTAGGGTTAGCATCGTCTTTAATTGTACCCCAGTCTAGTTTCACAAGGGGAACGGCTTGCTCGTCTGACAGGAGGGCGCTTCCGCGGACACCCTTTCCATCCGCCCCGCGGCAAAGACGGATTCCTACACTCGGGCTCTGCGGCTGTCCAGGGCTGGCCCCGGACATACGGTGTGAAATCTAACTAAAATTCAGAAGAAGCCATCCGAAAATGCAAATCTGGAAACGGTGCCTGCAGTGATTGAGGGAAAGGCAGTACGGCTCACCTGGAGAGGGACGTTTGCCGCAACGTCAGGTGTTTATTCGGCTCTTAACCAACATTTTACATGGGTTTTAAAAATTTGTGGGTCGATCTGGCCCTCCGAGGAGGCTAAATCTGCCCCCCCCCCGCCGGTCTTCTCAGCTTTCCATGGCTCTTGAACTCAGCTCTCGAGCTAAACAGGTTCCCCCAAGTTTTGAAACACTTCATGCCTTCCATCAGGTGGAAAAAAGAGGTTTTTGGACTCCACGTCCCATCAGAACAAATACTGGGGGTTGTCGTTGCCAGGGTTTCCTGCTTCCAAAGCAAAGGGAAGCAAGAGAGACGGCTCAGGTACATCCCAGCTTAGTAGACGTGAGCTCACCCTAGCGATAGTTTCGCCACACCAAAAGGGGAAAACGTGTTCTTCTGAAAACGACCAGTTTTGGACGTTTTCATCACCTGGGAGCAGGTGCTTTATAAAGTCAATGGGTCTTGATGGCTCGCTCATGACTAAGCGCCGTCTCAACGTATTTGGCATGACAACCATCTCTTTTCTCTCTGGCCTGAGGGGAAAGGATGCAAATACCTTCAGTCATACAGGATAGTGCCCTTTCTTCTCAGCATTGAGGATGATTTCCCTTGCATTTTAGCAACAAATGGCCCTTTTTTGCAACTAGAAAAGCAGCTGAAAAAAATTACACTTCTTTTGCTAATAGGAGTAGAAGTTATTAAGAGTTCTTTCATGACGACTACACAACCCTTGGCATGATAGCTCAGGGAAGGTATGAATTTGTACTTGAATTTATACTTTAGTTTAGAGCTTTAAAGATTTTTGCACCCGGGTCTGTTTGCGTTGTGTGGTGGACATGCCGGACTTTCGCTTCTGACAGTTTGGGGGGCTTCAAACAGACCTCTGAACCCTCTGATTTTTCCGACAAGGAACTTCTGCTCCAGCACAATGTTGGTGAATTCAAGGGTGCACAATTAGTAGCACCCACTTTTACTGCAAAAAAAGAAAGAATTACAAGTAATTTCCCGCCCTAAGGAGTTACTAGCAGAGACATCACCTTGCCGACAAAGGTCCGCATAGTCAAAGCTATGGTTTTTCCTGTAGCGATGGATGGAAGTGAGAGCTGGACCATAAAGAAGGCCGACCGCCGAAGAATTGATGCTTTTGAATTGTGGTGCTGGAGGAGAGTCTTGAGAGTCCCCTGGACTGCAAGGAGAACAAACCTATCCATTTTGAAGGAAATCAACCCTGAGTGCTCACTGGAAGGACAGATCCTGAAGCGGAGGCTCCAATACTTTGGCCATCTCATGAGAAGAGAAGACTCCCTGGAAAAGACCCTGATGTTGGGAAAGTGTGAAGGCAAGAGGAGAAGGGGACGACAGAGGACGAGATGGATGGACAGGGTCACCAAAGCGACCAACATGAATTTGACCCAACTCCGGGAGGCAGTGGAAGACAGGAGGGCCTGGCGGGCTCTGGTCCATGGGGTCACGAAAAGTCGGACACGACTTAACGACTAAACAACAACAACAACAACAAAGGAGTTACTTCCAAAGCTAATGGCAGAGAAGGGAGGGGGGGCTGGCCCTCGCTTCTCCCCACCATCCTTTCTCAGATCTAACCAAACAGCCAAACAACGGGTTCAGTTTTTAATCCGCGGGGGCTCCCAGATGCTCCGAAACGTGGACCCACGCCATCGCCCTGGCTCAAAAAGCTGGCCAACGCCGAACGGCTTGCCGCAGAGGAGGCCCCGCGCAAAAGATGCGCTGCCAAATCCTCTCCGCCCCTCCACCTCGTCGCTTCCCAGCCCTCCAAAATCTGCTTGGCCTCAGCTTTCATCACCTCCTGCCATTCCTCATCCCTACCACGTCTCTGGCTCCGATCGCCGGAGAAGGGATCGACGGGAGAAGAGGCGGCAGGACTCCGACATGGGTTTTTGAAAAGGCACGTCGGAAAAGGAGGAAGCCGAATCTGAGAGCATGGCGTTCCCCTCCCTCCTGCTTGGCTATCACGAAATTAAACACAGCAACAGGAATTAATCACAGGAGGCCTCCCCCCCCCCCCCCAGCTCACTAAGACAAGGGAAACCATCGGCTTTCCATCAGGGGATGGAAAAGTTTGAAAACATCTTTTCCTGTGTGCTTTCGATGTGTTTCCAATGGTTTTCATTGGGCAATTTTGATGTGCCATGATTGAAACCCAGTTAGTTACGTCTGCAGTTATTAACCCAAACGGTGGAACTTCTGGAGGCAAATGACTTCAAGTTACACCGTATACATGATGGACGGTTCACTGCCTGAAATCTTGCGGCCGAGCCCCTTGAATCAGTCAGGATTTGGTGAATCGACATTTTTTCCAAGTTCCACTGATCCAATGGGGCTTCTCTCGCCGAGAAGGCTAGTGTCTACTCCGGCGACACAATTACAGCCCCCACAACATCATACACAATAGCAGGGGCATGTTTACTTGTTCCTCGGCTAATGTCACCTTGGCCAACAACGCCCTTCCGCGCTCCACACGGGACAAGAGGAGAATCTCTACACAAAAGATATAATGAACGTCAGGAACGGGAACACCCAGAAACCTGTTCCAGTCATCCTGAACTCTTTGCAGTACAACTGGAAGGGCTTATATGAAAAAAATAGACTGTTTCTTAGGGAGTCCATGTTTCTCCCAGTTCCCGTGAGGATAGTGGCTAAGCTCAGAGGGAAGAAGAAAGCCTGAAGGGGTAGCAGGTTATGTAGACACTGGTGCTCAGACCGTCCCAAGGCTTCAACCCTACAAGTTCTGGCTTCTTGACACCATTAAGTACATACAACAGCATCCTTTTCCATGCGAGGGGATGAGCGGTACCGATCACGTTGGGCTGAAGAACTCACCTAGAGACCCCATTCGTAAACCTCACAATATTTGACGCAGGAAAATCTTAAAAACTCATGAATGGAAGAGGAAGCAAAACCAAGGAACGTTTCTACTCCGGTCCATTATGGGTGACGTTTCGGTCACATGCCTGCGTGCACATCGACATACAAATAAATAAATCAAGATGAGATGTTATGGCGTCACATGGAACCCACAAACCCGAGGCTCTGGAAAAACAGGCTCGGTGGATCTGCAGAACGTAGCTCAATGCCAAGTCAGAACCTTGCGCAGAGCGCATAATTATTGTTTATCCAAACGGCATGTGATGAACATCCATGCAGGAGACAGAGGGGTGGGGGCGGCTGGAGAGCAGAGAAAGAATCAAATGTTATGTTGCTTCTACTTCCTAAAGGAAACCAGAAAGTTTTTTCCTCGTTTTTCCTTGACAGCCTGAGAGTCCCACCCTGCAGGGGCGTTGTTCTTCTAAGAAGGGATATTTTTGGCCCAGTGGCGCAGCCAAACCCAGCATTTGTGGCCAAAGTCCGTCCAATTTTTTGACCAGCCAGAACAACCAAGTCCTCCTTCCCTGAAAATTCTTCTAAGTTTCTGTTTCCTCAGTTGGGAAGAAACATATTTTCCCAGCTATCCTTGAACATTTAACTTTAAAAGGAACTAGGTACTTAAGTTATTATGCTTCAACAGCCATCGTGACTCCCCTGGTGGAAGTAGTTCACTGTGTTGAGTGTTATTAATGCATTGTGTTGTGATTACCAACAGGCCAGGGGAAAAAAAAAAGGAAATCTCTAGTTCCCCCGAGTGGTCAGTTTTGATATTGCACCTTGGAAATATTTGTAAAAATACTAAAGACTAAATGAAATACTCCCCTTGCCGTGGGTTTTGCCTAAAGAATGGCATAAAGCCCCAAAATAACACTTTCAAATTCATCTAAAAAGGGTTTAAATGCCCTTTGAAAGGAACCAACACGTGGGAAGTAACTAGGCATTAGTCACGACACCCACATAATTTAGATATCAAGTCATCACACGTCAGCGTATTGTAACTGCTGTTTACCCTGGTTGTCACCTTGAAAGCATCTGGTTGAAGGTAACCAGTCATCGGCTATTTTCAACCTCCGATTACAATACACAGTTGTGATCTAGCCCTATTGAAATGCAGAGTATGTTGGGACCACTTGAGCTCAGATGGGCACTAAAGAGCTATTAGCTTTGTAAAAGACCCGCTCCCAAGGAAAAATGAGCATAGAAACCTAGAAAACATGGAAAATAGAGAGAATTGTCATCCATTTCCATTCTCACTTTTAGAAAGGGTATGAAAACACACCTTTTAAAAATGATCTATAAATCTGCTGTGATGCTTTTACCTGTTGGTAAGCTTCATGATGAGTTTTACGATGGGACTGATTTTATTTGACTCAAACAATTCAACGGTCCAGTTTGTTTTACCAGTTTATATGCTAGAGAGCTCAGTTTTAGGTCTCTGGCTGCAGAGCCAGAAGTTGGGAGTTCGATTCCCCCCGTGGGCCTCCCTGAGAGGAACTGGAGTGGATGATCCACAGGGCCCCTTCCAGCTCTGCAGTTCTGAGATGATGAGGATTCTTATTCTTACTCCTTTATAGCTTTACAAAGTGGTAAGCCATTTCCAGCACTACTCTGTAGTGGAAAACACAGAGTTATAAATATAGAATTTCTAGTTAGCTCAGTGCCTTGGGCATCTTGCTGCAGAGCCAGAGGTTGGGAGTTCGAATCCCCCACTGGGCCTCCCTGACAGGGGCTGGACTGGATGATCTCACGGGTCCCTTCCAACTCGGCAGCTCTGAGATTATTATTGTTTTCTTATTATAACAATACAGGAGGAAGAGGAGGAGGAAGAGGGAATAGATTTTGAGCACGGCTTACCTTTTGTTGCTGATCAGCAAAAGGACAGAACCGTTCTGGATCTTGGCTTCCTTCACCGTCTCGTGCTCAGCCAGCTGTCGGGCGTTATAATAAAAGGTCTTTTTCCAAGAGGTGATCCCTTCCCGCACCAGCATGGCTCGTAGGTCCATCATGGTGTCCGTGGGCCGGACCGTTAAGGGCAGCAGAACATCCTCATCGCCAAGGTGGACTTTGATGTGGTATTTTTTCCACCTGGAAAGGCTTCTCCGCAAGGTGTCCATTCCCTCCGGCTTCCGGACGGCCGCGGACAGAAGCATGAAGCCGCCCGGCAGGAAAAAATCAAGAGAGAGATTGAGGAGAAACTCCCAAGGATGGGTTTCGGAGGAGAGCGCCACCCTCCAGGCCCGGCTAAACCGGTTCCAAACAGCTGTTGAGTCACTCCGCTCGCATTCCTGCTTCAGGAGCATCATGTGTTAGTGGCGCACCATGTGCTTCTCCGCAAAAAAAAAATCTCCGAAGGGGTCGTGAAAAAGCAAGGTTGCAGCTTTTGAACGTTGCAGCGGTGGTTCTGTGCCGTCCGGTCTCCTGTGACTTATGGCGAGCCCATGAAGGAGCAATCGCCAGAACGTCCTGTCCTCGACAGCCCTGCTCAGCTCTTGCAAACTCAAAAGTCGTGGCTTCCTTTAGGGAGTCAGTCCATCTCGCAATTGGTCTTCCTCTTTCCCTGCTGCTTTCCAACCGGCGCCCCATAAACCAGGTGCAGAAAATAGAGGCCCCTCCTGATACCGTGGGACTACCAGTCCCATCAGCCTTAGCCAGCGCAGTCAATGGAGGGGGAGGATGGGAGCTGTGATCCAACAGCATCTAACAGGGAGGTGAGATCCTTCACCCCCTGGCCCTTAACACTTCCCGCTGCAACACAGGATGAGAAGAAGCATTCCTTTAGCGAAAAGCCTGCCCCCCCCCCCCAAAATAAGCAAACGAGATGCCCATGAACAGCAACTAAAAATTAAGGGGATCAGATTTTAAATATTGCAAGCTCTTTTAGAAAGACAGGCCTGCAAAAGAATGGCTGATTTTTTTTTAAAGAGGAAACTATCACAGATGTATGTCGGTTGCAACTATATGTGCCCCCCCCCAAAAAAAATAACCACAAGTAACGGTTTATACATCTTGGATTCTCTTTCATGCGAAGGGGAATCTGCATTCAGAAAACGATCCTCTGCGGGTTCTTTATTTATTTAGCAGCTTTCAAAATTGCTTTTTAAAGGATGCTTTAAGGGCTTCGTAATACACCTTGCTTTAATTAATCGGTTCCACGCTTTAAATGTTACTTGTTGATCCTTACTTGTTTGCTACCTTGAGTGTTATTTATTCCTAGGAGCTGGAAAGAAGGGGAGAAAAGGCGAGGTACAGACGAAACAGATCCCCAGCGTGGTGTAGTGGTTAGAGCGATGGACCACGACTCACGAGGCCTGGGTTCGAATCCTCACCTAGCCATGGAAACTCGTCACTGGGTGTGTGTGTGTGTGGAATTGGTAAAAACCACTCCTCAAATATCTCACTTGCTTTGAAAACCCCGTTGGGGTCCCCACACGTTGGTTCTGATTTGACAGCAGAGAACAACAGGTGCCGTAAAGGAGTAAATAAACCTTTCATGCCACCACGCAGCTCACAGTGTGAAAGCAGTCTTACAGAGCGCTTGGTAGAAAGCAACATTAAATCAAAGCAGATTCAATAAAATTAAAAAAGAAGGGGAAAAAAAAGCTTCTTGCTATTTTTCCAGATTCCCAGAATAATGTAGCCTGGTTACTCTCTTCAAACAGCAGGCCAAAAAAACTCAATTTTATTTTTTTGTCTATCTCCAAATAAATTCCAAAATTCATCAGGTGTGAACATGGTATTCATTTACATGGAAATACCTTCTCGGCCGGTTTGGGGGCACAGACGTCCCTGGGAAAGGGACAGCTCGCAGAGCGACAACCTTGATGGGTCTCTGCCCGCGGTGAAGTTACCGATTTTAGACGAACAGGGAAGCACGAGAGGAATCAAATCTGGCCCAAGTATGGTAGGAAAAAACTCTTTTTCTACTCCAGAAAATCCTGTCCTGTCTTCCATGAGGAAAGGAGATCCCCGTACACATACATTCCCCTTGACCTCCCCATCACGAAGCTGTGCAAACCGAAGGTAGGAGAAGGCCTCTGTTTTCTCCGTTTCCTGCTTGGAAAAAGCATGGGGAACTCCTTGCCACATGATTGCTTTTTTGCAGTCGAGAGAACACAGGGTGGAGTCATGGCTTTCCCTGTGCCTCTTTCTGAGCCCCGCAGGGAGCTGAGAATCTGCCTCCACCCATATCAAGGTTCCCCCCCCCCTCCAGAAGTGAATTTGGGCTCAAGACAGGAAAGAACGAGATTCAAGAATGCAACAGACCACCTCGGAAGGTCATGGGCTCTCCTGTTTTGGAAAGAGAGGGCCATCCGTCACAGAACTTTTCCATGTGGGTTTCATGCCTTGGGGTTCAGCTAGATGACCTTTTGAGTTCCTCGCCGCTTACGGCAACTCTGAGATGCTCAAGGAGTGGTTTCCCATTCCCCAGGAGTTCCCATGGCCCAGCCGGGATTCAAACCCAGGTCTCTCGGGGCCTTGTCTAACGCTCTTATCTGCTATGCTACACTATCTTTCCCCTCTTGAATTTGTATCATCACCATCATCAATGACATTTTAGAATGGCAGAGCTGGAAGGGACCCCTAAAGATCATCCAGCCCAGCCCCTTATCAAGGAGGCCCAATGGGGGAATCGAACTCCCAACCTCTGGCTCTACAGCCAGAGACCTAAATCCCACTAAACTATGCTGATGGGATTATCTTCCTGCCTCACAGCAGGGCCGGCTCCTTCCGGCTCCCTGTCCGTTTGGTGCAGAAGAGACGGGAAAGATGAATCAGACTCCCATGCCACCCATTTCCCGGTTTTCTCCTATCCACTCCACAGTCTCCGCTCGGCATGATTTACAAACCAAACCCAGCCGAATTGCCTTAGCGCTCCCCCCCCCTTTTTTTAAAAGACAAACAAGGGGCCCGGGTGCGAGCGCTGTCGCAGGAGAAACATCCATTAAGAAAAACATGAAAAGCAATTTAGGCGGAAAAGGCAGAGTCGGAGAGATAACGCGAGGATATCTCTAAAAAGTGGGAAACACCACATCAATATTCATTTAAAGAACAGCTCGACAGCCTGGTATGGTTCTCAGTTCCCGAGACCAAAAGCTGAAAAACATGTTTAAAAATCATCTCTAAAACACACAAACACAAGTTCTGTTCCATTTTAAATTTTCCTGTCTCTCTAGAAGTATCAACAACCAGGACTGGTGCCAGAGGATGCCGGAATTAATTCTCAATTCCCGTCGACAAACCGGCCCTTCCGGGTTGTAGTCAGAACTTTAAAGGTGTTATAGAGGGAGGGGAGTTCAGCACCTCCGAAAGCTCCGGTCAATTTCAGGCAGACTGAACTGTCCAAGGTGCTGAAGCTGTTTAAGGAACAGGTGGTTGCATCTTGGACCTCTGGAGGGGGAAAGTTCGGACGAAAAATCTGTGCTCCTTGGTACCTGCTCATGTGATGCGTACAAAAGCTACAGCCGGTGGCATCTGAAGTGGCACTAAACAAGAAATGGCAAGGTGAGGTTAGAGCCCAGTCTTTGGATTATTTAGCTGAGTCCTCTCAAGTAAGGTCCTAGTCCCCATGAGTGGAATTAAACAGGAATCAGTCTTATCTCCATATGGATTTTATCTCCATTCAGGTTCTCTATGGGATACTCAGGTTGGCAGTAGCTCCTCATAATTGCCGCCCAGAGTAGACTATCTGTCTAGACGGGCGGGGTATAAATCTAATAAAATAAAATAAAATAAAATAAAAATCATGGCACATAATTGCTTCAATATGAAACGTCAGGCTTGTGAATCCGTTGGTCTACCACGGAGTTACGATCCTGTCCCTAAAACTAAATAAAGTTTCTAGTCCCTATGGTCAATAAAAGAACTGCTTTAAAGGAAGAAGACCTGCATCACTTTAATGTTGATAACGAAGAAACCGAAACAGTGAGAGATTCTGCGCACCTTGGTTCAATCCTCCATCCAAAGGAAGGCTGCAGCCAAGAAATCAGAAGATGATGGAGACTCGGAAGGGCAGCCATGATGGAATTGGAAAAGATCCTCAAGTGTAAGGATCTGTCCCTGGAGACCAAGATCATGCACACTCCTGTATTCTCCAATCACCACGTATGGGTGTGAAAGCTGGAGAGTGAAGAAAGCTGGCAGGTGGGGGAAGATCTCTTTGAAACGTGGTGCTGGAGGAGATACGCTGGACTGCCAGGAAGAAGAACAAGTAGATCCTAGATCAAATCAAGCCTGAATGCTCTCTGGAGGCAACAGTGATGAAGCTGAGGCTGTCCTGACTTTGGGCACTTCACGAGAAGGCAGGGTTCTTTGGAAAAGACCATCATGCTGAGAAAGACGGAAGGCAGCAGGAAAAGAGGAAGGCCAAATAGGAGATGGACCGACTCCCTCAAGGAAGCCACAACTGTTGAGTTTGCAAGAGCTGAGCAGGGCAGTTGACATTTGAGGACAGAACATTTTGGAAACCTCTCATTCATAGCTTCATAAGTTAGAGGTGATAGCACGTAAGAACAAGAATATGGGTGCCTTTATATGTGTCTGTCTAGCCCCCTCTTGTCTCCTTTGACTGGGAGTGCCTGCTTCCTGACCTTGTTTCCAACTGGAGATTGCTGGGGACTAAACTTCAGACCAAAAACAGGCGAGGACAAAACGTGGCTCCCAGCACCCTTGTTTCGGAAAAAAAAAGGCCAAAAAAGAGAAAAACCCACAGTGGCCATTAAAGAGTGCAGGGCGCGACTTTCCATGTTTTCACTGTCCGTCGAGATCTCTGGAGCTCCCACGCCTCTCCAAAATTTAAATTTTATACCAGATCACAGGGGCAGCCGGCGGAAAGGAGAGTGGCAAAGGAAAAAAGAAAAGCTAAGAAGCTAGAGAGGAAATGGCTTATCTTTATATATATAAAAAAAGAACTTGATCGCTGAGGTTGAGCAAAGCTTGCTGAATGAACAACAGATGTCTGGGAATGGACATGAGAGGCCAAAACCTTGAAAAATGCGAATAAAATCCAGCCGTCTCGGGAGGGGGGAAATAAAGAAGAGGTTTTGCTTGGCTCCGAAAGAATCGCAGCACATACTCCTAAACGCAGAGGCAGGAGAGTGTCACGGTTGTGGTTAAGAGCAGATTGAAGCTAAAAAAACACAAAAATTAGGTGAGGTGCTTTAAATACTCTAAAAGGGCGGAAGGCAGAAGGTGGTTCAATATATAGAGGACCAGGGAGGGCAAAATAATGGCTTTTAAAAGACCCGCTTTCCTTTCGACAGGCAGAGCCGAAGGGTGTCTAGATTAGAAAGCAAACATCCTTACACAACCATTCAGACCTGAGCGTTTTTTCTTTTTTTTTAAATAAAGGGACCTTTCTCAATCATGATTTCTGAACTCCGATGTTCCTGGCTCATTCATTTATGTTTTTTTGTGCGGCCGGGGGGGGGGGGGGGGAGGGAAAAGCCTTAGAAGAATCAGATTTTTCTATATTTTTACCCGTGGAGTTTGAATAAAACATGTCTTTACGAGACCGGATTTCTTAATTCACACTGCCCCCTGGTGGCGGATCAGGAAACCGCCACGTAGGAAATCCACCCAAAGGATGATGATCTGACAATGAGCTCATTTCTTTTTTCTCCAAAGGCCAGATCCGGCGTCTCCCCAATTTTCATGAGTTCAAACTGGGCATGATCGGGGAGGTGTTTAAAGGACAGTCAAAGCTCAACATCAGGGCCTTGATCAGCTTCTTCACCTGGTATGTAAATCATATTCTTCTTATTTTTATTTTGTGCATCTACAAAGATGCAGCCAGTTGCAGTAGATGATAAAGGAGGGAGGGGGGTCCTTCTTCACACTTATGGCTTCCCCCCCCCCCCAAAGCAGAGCAATTGAACTGGAATTTCCTGGATGTGAATCAAGAGGATCTACTACAGTCTGCCTTCAGATACATTATTTATTTTATTTATTTATTGCATTTATACCCTGCCCATCTAGTCAATGACTACTACATTAAGATCCTAGTCCTCATCATCCTAGCTCCGAGAAGGCCAACTTGTGGCACTCCAAATTATATATTATATTATAATTATATATATAAAAAAAACAAAAGTCAGCAAAACACAACAAAAATTTAATCTAATTTAGTACCATTTAATGTAATTTCGTTTGAATGGATCTAGTGTCCTCTAATTTAATTTAATTTAAATTTAATTTTGGATTGCAGCTCCTACAGCCCCTCAGTCTGGGCAAAACAAAACAAAACCGGAAATGAATTAGAAGGCCGAAGTTGCCAACCTCTGGGCAGGAGAAACACAAGATACTCTCACCTGCTTTAAGATTAATCCCCTCTGGTCCTATACTCAAGAGGAATAACTGGGGAAATTATTCCTAGAATTAGAGCAATAATAAGAGGAAATATAGGTGAAAGACAGGGAAGCTACTTTGTCTGAAGAAACTCACAGGTTTCAGGATTTATTCATAGAATCCTAGAATAACAGAGTTGGAAAGGGGGCCCTCTGAGACCATCTAGTCCAACCCTCTCCTCAAGGCAAGAATCCAAATCAAAGCAGATCGGACAGATGGGGGTCCAATGTTCTCTTGATTAATTTCATGTGTTTAATTAATTTAAATCGGATTCTAGGCAGCTTACAACTGAAATGTTAAAAACAGGCAAATCTTTCTTTGAAAGAAGCCACGATACTTTGCCGTATCACAACCGTTTTAATCTCCGAGATCCGCAGTTAAAGACAGGATGGGCAACAAGGATGTAGTCATACGAGATCTCCTTGGACCACAACCCCCATAAACCCCTGCCACGGGCCATGCTGGCTGATGGGAGTTGGAGTCCAGCAATAGCTAGAGCAGTGGTTCCCAAGCTTGGGTCCCCAGATGTTCCTGGACTCAAACTCCCAGAAGCCTGTGCCACCAGATGTGCCGGCCACGATTTCTGGGAGTTGTAGTCCAAGAACATCTGGGGGAACCAAGCTTGGGAAGCACCGGTCTTGACAATCACCAAGTCTCCCATTTGTGAGTTAATTAAAAAGGGGATCAAGTAGCAAGAAAGGCCCTGTTCTTGGCAGGAAGACATTTCTCTGCCTGAGAACTCACGGTAGCCACGGGAGCAAAAAATATTGAAGAATTTGAGTATTGACAAGGACAGATTGGCTAGCGCCCGTGTCATCAACAAAGTTCTTCTACCTGACTCATTTTGCTCGAACTTGAGCAGGAATAACTATTTTAGCAAGCTAATTGTTCACCTGAGCTTCATTTGAATTGCAAAACTGGGATCAAGCCATGATTATTATTATTATTGCTTTCTGGAATGTCTTTTCAGACATTTCACTCACCGCAAACTGACCCCCCCTCCTTGAAAATAGAAAGCTTAATGCCATTATCATTACAGAAATGTACATTTTTCTTACCTTCTGCATGCACAGTTCCTAAGCTGATACCTCCACCTGAGATGATGCAAAGCTGGCTAAAAATTGCAAAGGGTGGGCTTGCCTCTCCGCTACCTGCCATTTATGCTGCAAGTGGGAAATCGGAGCGTTAAAAGAGGTTCAGGAGGGTGTTGTTTTAGGAGGAGGGGGGAAAAGGGAAGCGGTAATCACTTTAGGAAATAAGCTGACAGCACTTATGATGCTGCATTTATATATAAATATGTATTATTAAGTGCTTTGGGAAAGACGAACCGAGTTATAAAAACAACACCTGCACCTCCGAACAGAATGAGCCACACAGGCGATGCTTCGTTAGGTGAATCGGAGGTTATCTAGTCTTACAACAGCTCTCTGGGATCTCCGGCTGAGAATGGCTATTTCTCGTCATTCTGTGTTAATTTTTATGTGCCATCAAGTTGTTCCTGACCCACGGAAACCCCGTGAATTAGTGACCTACAACAGGTTCTGTCTTTAACAGCTCTGCTGAGTTCTTCCAAACTCCAGGCCACGGCTTCCTTTAGGGAGTCTGTCCATCTCTCATTCAGTGTTCCTCCTCTCCTGCTGCCCTCCACTTTCCCCATCCTTATTGTCTTTTCCAGCAGATCCTGCCTTCTCATGCCATGCCCCAAAGCAGGAGAGCCCCAGGTTTCATCAATTTTACTTTCACAGAAGGTTCAAGTTTGATTTGGTCCCTTCTGGCCCAGAAACTGGGGAATTTCCATACAATGCTGGTGCTCCAGCACTAAAGGATGATCTTTTCCTGAGAACCAAACCAAGCTGCTAGTCCTCATCATTCTGAGTAGGAACAATAGCAACATTGTAACCATTTAGAGCACCATTAATGCTGACCTCGGGACTGCAGGGAGGGAGACCACATACCCTGGTGTCCCCTATTGCATTAACTCCCTATATTTTTGTATTATTCAAGTTCCAGATGGGATTTCCAGTTGTGGTCAGAACGTTCAGTATTCCAGGTGTTCTCAGATTACAATGCCCATGTTCCTTCCCTGTTAGCGAGGGTGGCTGACAGAAGCTGCAAGTCAACATCTGGAGGAAGATCTCACGTCACCAAACTTTTTAATTCCTGCTAAAGGAATTAAGGAGCCAAGTGGCTGGAAAACGTTATCTTATCAGAGACCATGGGCAGCTGCTGACGGTCAGAACTGGTAATATGAAGCTCAACGGAGGAACGGTCTGAAATGGGGTGAAGAGATTCCTGTTGCAACCGGCTCTTTACGTAGAAAATGGATGGGCCAATCATGGCGGTCTAGCGGCTCTTGGACTACCACTCCCATCAGCCTCAGCCAACAGAGCCAGATTATGTTCCTCTCATGGGAAATGTGTCATTCCATTGAGCCCTGGACGGTCCGCTCTGAACGGCAGAAATGTAGAAAGAGAAGGGGTCTGTCCCAGCTCCTGGGGCCTTTTAAAAGCAGATGCTGGAGATTCGAACTCGGGACCTCTGCATCCAAGGCAAGCACTCTACCGTCGAACGACGGGCCTTACCTTTCTTCTATTCCAAAGGCAATGGCCTTCCAAAGAAACCCCAGCCACAGCCCTGTCTCGCTTTAGACAGAACTTGGCCATATCAGCCGTCCTGAAGGCAGAGAATATGAAGAGCTACCTAAATCAGAGCCGCTCGACAGAAGACGTTAAACGAGGGATGTGGAAGAGAAAAATGAAAACCTGGACACGAATCCAGGACCGTTTCAAGTCCCGGATTAACGCCTGTTGCCATCGTTGGTCTTCGGCGGAGAGGCAAGGACAGTCGGGTGGAAGAGAAACGCCGGGACCGTCTTTGCTTTGTGAGAAGCAAAGAAAAATGAAACCATCTCCCGACACTTTTTTTCCTTGTGCCGCTGTGGGAATTTCCGCTTCATCACCTTTTCCTGGCGAGCAAGCAGTGACCTTGTCATGCAGACCACGTCCTCCGCGGGCTGCCGGAGAGCGTCCCAGAACCTCCGCGGCCCGGACGCCACTCTGGGGCCGGCCTGAAAAGGCACGGATGAATCATCCTGCGCCAAGCTTGGATCCGGAGCATTTCCCCCGTTCGCTTCGAAGCTGGCGCTGTTCTTGGGACGGCGTTCAGGCCAAGGAAAGCAAGGTGCTCCCTGCCCTTGGGTTTACCATTTGAGTGGCGGTGGTGGAAAAATGGCAGACACAAAAGGAAAAGGCGACATAGAGGGAAGAGGAAAACGAGCGCACTCGGACACAAGTCCTTACAATTCTGAGGTCCATCAGTCGGATGCACGACAGCGACGTCAAAAGGCAAAGCCAGGAAGAATATCCTCCTACAGGGCCCTACAACCTAACAAGAGCAGGCCATCCTCTCTTTTGGACTACAACTCCCATGTTCCAACCCGTAGCCCCACCAGCGGGAGCAGCTGCCAGCTACCCAGAGACGGCTGGAAAGCACCCGGATGCCTAGCCTTGGCGCAAGGCAAGGCAGGTGGCGACTGAGGAAGAAGGGGCTGCCTGAGGGTGGAAGACAATTCCCATCATCCCCAAACAACACGGCCATCCAGAGCGCCAAGGCAAAGAGAGAGAGAGAGAATGCTATACAAGAGCAATGGTGAGCATCTCGTGAAACCACGACGCAAGGTTTAGCTATCACAGCAAGACTCTGAAAAACCACATTAGGAAGTTGGGGAGCGGAGCGGAGTCAAAACCCAAGAGGGATTTCACCTTCAACCCCGTGGGGTGACGGCTGGCTGACGAGAACCCACGCTTTGGAAGCAGGTTTCAGGATCAGTCCCTGGCCTTTCCAGTCCCATGAAGTTGACCTTCTCTGCCCGGAAGCAGCTGCCGGCCTCCAGCGGAGACGTCTGTGAACTCCATCCGGAAACGGTAAATCCCAGTGTTCCTCGGGAGGGGTGATGGCGGCTGCAGCCGGATCAGACTTTTCACATCGAAAAGGGTGCTAACCCCAGGGATCTGGGTCCTCCTCCTTTTCCCTTGGCTTGTAGTTCCACTTCTCGCAATTCTACTTTGCTACGCGCTCTACTTCCTGGCACGATCCTATTTCTCCACTCCACCCCTTGACACCTCTCTCCCTAGAAAGCATTAGACACAAACACACACCTGGGCCTCCGACGCATGGCAACCCCATGGATGAGCGCTCTCCAAAAGGTCCCGCCCTTCAGTCCTGCTTAGCTCTTGCAAACTCAGAAGTCGTGGTTCCTTTAGGGAGTCGGTCCATCTCATATTTGCTCTTCCTCTTTTCCTGCTGCCTTCCGCCTTTCCCAGCATTATTGTCTTTCCTAGAGACTCCTGCCTTCTCCTGATGTGCCCAAAGTAAGACAGCCTCCATTCCTACATTCTGGCCTCCAGAGTTCAGGCTTGATTTGATCTAGGACCCCTTGTTTGTCTTTCTGGCAGTCCAGGGTATCCGCTAAGCTTTCCTCCAGCACCATATTTTAAACGAATCATTTTTTTTTAAAACGAGTCAGCTTTCTTTACTGTCCACTCACACCCGTATGCAGCACTGAGTAACAATCTCGTTACTTTTTCAAACGTGCTTTTAAATACCTTCTATTGACCAGTTTTTATATGCTATACATTTGTTTCCAATAACGGGAATTCACTTTCTGTTTCTTAATACTCCTCTTTTTGGTACTCTGTAAGCCAACTTGAGTCCTTTGACTGAGAGAAAAGCCAAGTGGATGAGAAAAGTAGCTTCCCCAGAGCCTTCTTATCTCAAAAACGGGTCTTCTCTGGCCTTTTGTGACGGCCGGATCCGGTTCCCTCTCTCCTTACTCCGTATACCCCACTCCCCCCATTTCGGTCGGCCTCCTTACATCCAAGACTCTGCTTGGCACCAGAGCTCTCTTCTTCGGCTGCAAATTTCCACCCCTGCCAAACCGATGGCCTCCTCTTCCCTCACAGAAGGTGGGCAGCCCGATTCGCAACGACTCCTTTCGGCTTTCCGAGCGCCGCCGTCGTGACTGCCCGCCGCCACACACGCCACACACGCCAACACGATAAAAGATTTATTGTCCATGGAAAAATGGAATGCTTCCCCCAGATCTGAACGTGTCGGGGGTGGAGAACGCACACGCTCAACGCACGCACGAACATGCGTACACACTCACACACACACACACTTGAGAGTTCACATCATGTGCAAAGCTGGGAGATGGTGTGGCGGTTTTCCGTTTCAGCTCACGCCGAGTTCGAGGCGACGCAGAAAGTGAGGAGGGACCGAGTCTTCAATAGTGCCGGGCGAAGCTGGGCCGGCTCGCCCGCTCCTGGCCCGCAAAGCTGCCTGGCCCGCCGGACCCCGGATCCGGGGTCCCGGATTGCGCGAACCCAGTCCGCCTAGGGAGAAAAAGCAAGATGTCAGCTTCCCGTCGGGGATCCCGTCACACCCGGCGCCCTCTCAGTCGGGGGCTTCAAGCAGGCCGACGGCTTCAGCATGGGGGGGGGGGCGCGGCGGCTGCTACCCCAATGTAAATTCTTACCCAGGGATGCCTTCTCTGTGCATCACGTGGCCTGAACCTGACTGTCCGGGGACGCTCCTCTCACCCCCTGATAAAAGACAAAACAAGACAGAACAAGGGGCAGGGGAAAGATGAGTCACTATGGAAATAACGTTGAGGCCTTATTTTAACATCCTGGGTGAGAAAACCCGTGATGCTCCTGAAGAGGATGGAGCCCAGAGTCCATCGGTGCCAGCCGACGCAGGCTGGCTTGTGGATTACGTTGTACAAAGAGCCCACTGACAGCTGTCTCCTGCCAGACCATTCTGTGATGCACGAAGCTCAGGGTTCTCCTCTAAGAGCAGCTCCCTGGGAGGGAGGGAGGCTCCGTCTCTGGCCTCTCAAATTGCAACTGCAGCGCTGGAAGGGACCCAACGGATCGCCAAGGCCAGCCCCCGGCAGGGGAACCGAACTCCCCACCTCTGGCTCCACAGTATTTTCAGCCAGACGTGCAAGAGGTCAAACCTGCCTCTGCAGGCCGCCCTAGCGCTGAGCTGCAGACCTGCCTTTAAGAAACAAAGGCTTCCCTTTCGGTTTCTGCCACAGCACCCGGCAAGTCAGAGAATCACAGGATAACGGGGGTCGCAAGGAGACCTCTGAGGCCATCCAGTCCAACCCCCTGCTCAAGGCAGGAAATCCAAGCAGATCGGAGAGAGGCTAGTCCCATTTCTTCTTGAAGGCCTCCAGCGTTGGAACGGTCATCCCCTCCCCTTGAGGTCATGGGTCCCCATTGTTGTACTGCTCTAACGGCTGGGAAGTTTTTCCTGATATTCGGCCTAAATCTGCCTTCCTGTCGCTTGAGCCTGTTCTTATGTGTCCTGCCCTCTGAGATGGTCAAGAACAGGTCCTGTCCCTCCTTTGTAAGACTGCCTTTCAAGTCTTTGAAAAGTGTTCTCCTGTCTCCCCTCCGTCTTCTTTTCTCAAGGCTAAACACACCCAGTTGTTTCCGTCTTCCCTGAGAGGGCTTGGGTTTCCAGTCCCCTGATCCTCCTTCTTTCCCTCATGTGAACTTGCTCCAGTTTGTTGGCATCCTCCTTCCAGTGCAATATCTAGACATGGGACGCCAGGCGAGGCCTAACCAGTGACCAATAGAGGGGGGGACGAGCACGTCATGGGATGTGGAGACTCGACTTCTGTTAACGCATCCTAAAATCGCACTGGCCTTTTGTGCCGCCGCACTGCCCTGTGGGCTCATCTTCAGCTTGTGATCGACAACAATTCAGGAATCCTCCTCGTTTGTAGGACTACTAAGTCAAGTCTCCCCCATCTTGTAGCTGTGCGTTTGGTTTTTTCCCCCTCTAGGAGGAGGACTTTGCACTTATCCCCGTTAAGTGTCATTCTGTTTTCTTTCAGCCCAGTCCTCGAGCCTATTCAGATCTTCTTGAACTGTGTTCCTGTCTTCCAAGGCATTAAGCTATTCCACCCAATTTTGCGTCAGCTACTATGGGACTCTCTCCTGATCATTTTTCAAAGGGCTGGCCCGTGAACCTTCCACATGTAAAACAAAGACCAAACCTGGGGAATGGCGCATGAAACACTCCTCTTCACCATGAAGGGGTCCTCTCCCTCCCTCCTTCTCTCCCTAGGAAGTATCTGAAATGTGCTGCTCTCTCAGCCACAAAATTAAGAAATGGGGTCCTGCTTTAGCTTGGGATGTCTTTGCCTCACCGGCAAGTCTTGCAATCTATTTCGGAAATGAAAGAGTCCGAGGTGACCTTATTTTTCACCTTGCCATCTTTCATGCTCCCTTCCCATCATCTCTCCGTCGGCGCTGCTGGGCCACGAACGACCTGGGTGGCTCTCGATCTTGCGCCCGTGATCCCAGTCGCGACTGTCTCTGGGTGGAGAGAAGAAACCCCCCAAGGGGTGTGTGCACGCGTCGTTTACCAAGCACCAAGCAGGCGGAATTATTATTATCAAATCCTTTCCCCCACCCCGGGCATCATTTCCTGAGCTAGAAAACAAGAGCCAATTCGTGGCGTGCCTCTTTCTTCTTCTCCTTACCGGGATGAGGGAGGCAGTCCCCGGCCTTTGCTCAGCCTCCTCTCGGGCCCGTAACCTCCCCAGCTGTCCCGCGAAGGGGCGGTCGGAGCTGCCGTGCCGGTCATCGGGGTAACGCTGGAGGGGAAACCACAGAACGGGAATGAAGCTTCCCAAGAGAAAACCGTGCCTCGTTATCACGGCGGAGCCGACCATCAGGCCAGCTCTCCCTGCGGCGGCTGCGTCAGCTCAGGCGGGGGGGGGGGGTTGCTTCTTCTTCACAGAGCCCCCCGTCCGCTTCCGGGACGAGAGAGACCGAAGCGTTCTCTCCCCCCCTTTAAGAGGTAACCGTGCCAGCAGGCTTGCCCTCAACGTCCCTGCCAGCCGTTTCCCTGAAGAATTCGCCCAGGCTTTCATTGCCATTTCTCCTCAGGCCAGGGAAGGTGGCGGAAAAGGGTGCCCCCAAGGGCTTCTGGGTGGCCACGGTCAACTTTTAGGCAAAAGGGGAAGAAACAGGAATAATCTTAGAACGGCAGAGTGGGAAAGGACCTTCTGGATCACGGAGCCCAGCCCCTCTCAAGAGGGCACTGTGGGAATTCGAACTCCCAACCTCCGGCTCCACAGCCAGATGCCCAGTAAAACAGCCAAAGAACAGCCCGAATAACTGCTCCCGGCAGCTACTACAGGTTGTGAAAGGTCTTTTTACAATAGCGAGAAAAAGAAACTAGGGGGGACATTGAGACGGCTCCCCCCCCACTCTAAAGTTCAAGAGAGGTCCATGCAGGCCCTCTGGAAAATTGAGCACTTTTGGTTTAAGCGGTGGACCAAAGCACCGCAACTCTTGGAAACCATTTGGAAGGGGGAACTGACTTCTAACTGTTCAGAAAGAATTCGAAAAGGCCGAGTGGTCCTTTCGTGATCCAGATGCAAAAGCAGGGGTTTTTAAATAACCATGCTGTCCTGTTAAGCCCATTCTGACTTTCCAGGGTAGACAACGGGCGGAAGGGGTCTCCCCTTCCCTTCTTCTGGGGGGGGGGGAATCCCTGGGACGGCGCCGCTTGCCCAAGACCACCCAGGCTGGCTCTTCTCCTAGAAGGCACAGTGGGGGATTCGAACTCCCAACCTCTTAGCCAGAGACCTAAACCAACCGAGCTGTCCTGCGGTTCGTAATCAAAGGAGGGCAGCCTCGATGGACTGCAGAGACCTCACCCCCCCGACCTAGACTGTAAGCCCCCGCACGAGCGCTCTTCTGAGCTGTTCCCAGCCTTTGTGACCCACGCCTCATCCTATCCCAGGCGGGCTTACCTGTCCATTTCCGCCTGAGAGCGACCTGGAACTTTCTCTCCTGCATAGTGGGGAAGAACAAGGGACAGAAGGGGGAGAAAAACCAAGCGTGAAGCACAGTGGGATAAGCAAGGCTAGACAGCAAAGTTCTGCTGCTGGGACGCCTTGTCAGAAATCAGCAGGATTTTCAACAAGAAGCCTGCTCCTCCCGCCGAGCACTCTTGGGACTGTCGTAAGTCACCGAGCCGGCAACGCCCGCGATACCCCAAGCTCTCCGAGAGGCTCCTTAATTCCTCACAAGACAGAATTGGGGTGGAAGCAGCTCATCTACCTGTCCACCGCATGGTCCTGATACCGGCCGCGATCTCGATGCTCAAAACTGTGGAAGCGCTCCTGCCGGCTGAAGTCCGAATGGTATCGGTCGTCCATGGCCATCCGCTTCGCCTCCGGCCAATACGAGTCGTCCCGCCTACAAAAAGGACACGCTTAAGCTACTCTTCTTGTTACAGGCGAGAAAGAGGCTCCTTTTATGGTCCAGGCTACCTTTGGTTTTGCTATCCCAAGGATTTTAAAAATCATTTCAACGTTGTTGGGTTTTTTTTTAAAAAAACATTGCCTTTCAATGTGTTTTTGGTAGACTTTGAGCATGATGTGGTTGTTTCCACATCTTCTCTCGGGAGGCACAACAGTGGCTCTGACTTCTGGTGACCCTTCTCAAGGTCTTCCAGAGAGAGAATACACAGAAGTGGCTTACCATTCCCTTCTTCTAGGGGCACCCTGGGACCGTTTGGGTTGGCCAAGGCCACACAGGCTGGCTTTTCTCCCCTGAGGCAAGGTGGGGAATCAAACTCCCAACCTCCGGCTCCACAGCCAGACACCTAAACCCCTGAGCTATTTACCCCATCTGAACAGATGGATGAATTTCAACAACTATGAAGTCCTACAGAACAAAAAGCCACCACCGTTTGTATTTCCGCATCTTCTTACACTGACATATAGGCAACCTGTAACCAGCTATGTGTTAATGTGGGAATCAGAGTTTTATACACGTCGGGGCTCCCCACAAAGACTCTGAGATGCATATTCTGCAAAAAAGCTTTGAGGCTTCTCTGTCGAGGGAAAACAAGAGGAAGGAAAAGAGAAACGGGGGGGGGGGGGGGGAGAGAGAAAGAGATTTACTGTACTGTTTTAATGATGAAAGCTGCCTTGGGTCCTCCTTTTGGAGAGAAAGGTGGAACAGAAAGATTTTCAATAAATAAATAAGACGTTGTCTGAGTCTGGATGCAACGGGGAGGTAGAATTCCAGAGAATTCCACCAGCAAGTTGCAGGGAGAGGCACAGAAGCCTTCTGGCGGCCTGTCCCGGTTATTCTGGCCGCTGCCGCTGATGAAAGAAGAGAACCAAACAGATCACTGTGCAAGCAGGGAGTCAGGATTCACTGGGATCCTGGCTTACCCGCATCGCCAAATGCAGCCAGAGATCGCACCACCCCCTTCTCTCCTGTTCCTCATCAAAAGCTGCCGCTCAGCTGCAAGATTGTGAATCAGACTTGGCAGAATGAGTCCCTTCCTTGTGGCCGAGAAATTGGCTGTTACTCTAATGGATCGAACAGAACCTGGTGGTTGTCTAGTATTGAAAACTTATTTCACTTCAAAGGCAGAGTCGGTCCCTTGCTACGAACCCTCCCCTTGTAGCAGAGGAAAATTGCTGCTAAATCAGTTTATGCTGTAGCGCAGTTTGACTCACAGAGCCTGCACGGACGGAGTCAGGAAGGAGACCATGAGAATGACAGAAACCCATTTGCCTGTGATTGAAAACTCGTTTTGAGGCGCCCGGCCTGTGAATCCCTATAGCAACCGCCTCTCTTGTGCCTTCTGCTAAAAGGCCACAAGCTGTGTGAAACCATGCGTGTGTGTCATCTTTACACAATCTGATCTCCCCGCTCAGCGACTTGCGGACCAAGCGGGCAAAACCAAGGCCCCGCTCCTCCTGGCGAGGGAGGGAAGAGAATTTGAGGCATCGGGAAAAACTTTCAGCCTCCAGGTCCTATGGTTTGTCATGGGTGTGTGTGTGTGTGTGTGATGTTGTTCCGATTTTTAAAATGATGGTGAGGAGATACATATTTGATCCATGCATCTTTGAAAAAAGAACAGGTAAAAACCACCGCTCCAGGAGCGAAAATAAATGACCTTACTAGCTTTTTTTTTTTTGAATCCCAAGAACACATACAAAGTTCCCTTGTTCATTCTCAGGTTTTCATGAAGCGCAGCCCGTTTCGCCCACAGCGCCAAGGTTAATGGGCTTGGGACACCCGTAGTCAATCATCGAACATGCCACTCCCTTAATTCTCAGGTCTCAAAACTCCTCCGGGGCTTGGCCGCTGACTTATCCCTCTTCCCGTCAGCCATGCCAAACCACCTCTGGTCTCAGGGAGAGGCCTGGGCTTCCCCTGCCTCAAGGCAATGATAGATTCTCCTTCTCAGGAGTGAGAACAGAAGCTTGAACCTCAAGGGCTCATAAAAAGTTCCATGGGTTCGCGTGTCACAAGCCGTTGTGGTCTTTACGGAAATGCAGCTTGTTCTGATGGGCCTCGCGCAGGTGAACCCCACCCTCTGAACCCCACCGGTCCCCTCCTTGCTTTGGCTAATAAGGGTGCAGTAAGTGCATCCCGCTCTTCCTGGAACTGTGCAGCATTCGGAGCTGGTGCAGACCAAATGAGCCAATGACGTTTCAGTTCTGAAACTCTGCTCCTCCTCACGAAGGCTTTGTGCCGAACGGTGCGGGGCATTTATAAATCGGAATAAAGACGACTTGCCTTTTTCTACGTCTTGAGAGCTAGTTTCTCATTCTGATTTTTGACCCAGCTGCCCCATCGAAAAGGTCGACGGGCGGAAAAGAAACCACGCGAGAAACGGCCTGGCCACCCTGAGGTTAACTTCGTGGCATCATTAAAAGCAAACTGGGGTCTATCCCTGGTCGGTGAACTGCACTAAGAAAGCTTAAGGGGAAGTCGCTGGAGAGAGAGAGAGACGCGTATCAGCAGCCATGAAGCGTTGTTTCAAACAGGAAACAACCACGTCACCATCGTAGAACGGCAGAGCTGGAAGGGACCCCAAGCATCATCACGCCCAGCACCTCTCAAGGAGAGATGTAACATTTCTGGAAATGTTGAAGCCCTATAAAAAAGCTTTGGGGGAAAAACAGGGGAAAAACTCCCCCCCCCCAATTTTTCCAGTTTTTTCCCCCCAGGCCTTTCCTATCTCTAAGCCAGATGTAGTCCCAGCTAGAGATGTAAAACGTCTGGAAATTCTGAATCCATATAAATAGCTTTGGAAGGGGGCGGGGGAACAGTGGGTGGTGTTTCCCCCCCCCCATTTTTTTCCAAAGCTGTTTCATGTGGCTTCAAAATTCCCAGACATTTTACACCTCTACTCTCAAGGAGGCACCGTGGGGGAACTGGAACTCCCAATCTCTGGCTCCGGCGCCCAGGGAGCTCGGCCCCTGAGCTCTCCCAGTGGTTCTAACGCTTCATTCCACGCGCCCGCCACCCGTCCCAGCGCCCGCCTCCCCTCCTTCTCACCTGGCGTCGCTGTCGTAGGGCCGCCGCAGGGTGGAGCGGCGCACCTGCTCGTAGCGCTGCTGCTCGTGCTGGCGCCGCAGCTCCTCCCTCGCGCGCTGGATGCGCTCCTGCTCCCGCCGCCGCTCCTGCTCGATGCGCAGGCGCTCCCGCTCCAGCCTCTCCCGCTCCAGGCGCTCCCGCTCCAGGCGCTGCCTCTGGAAGTGCAGCCGCTCCCGCTCCCACTCCAGCCTCTGGCGCTCGTCCCACTCGTGGGCCGCCTGGAGCCGCTGCTCCCGCTCCCTGCGGGGGGGACGGGCCGGGGGTTAAAAAGCAGCAACAACAACAACAACACACACACACACACACAGCGACAGAGATCTAGACAGGCAGTGGGGAACCTCGGCGCGGCACCTCTTCCCCCCTCTCAGCCCCACGCCGTGTGAAGGACTTTAGGACCCCCATATCCGCGAGGGATCGGTTCCACGTTCCTCCCCCGTGGAGGCTGAAAACGGCGGATAATAGGGATCCTCAGACATAGAAGGGTTCCTGGAAAGGACATCACGGGAATAGGTATTTCCGGTGTTTTTCTCTTTTAATATTTTCAGACTATAGACCGGCGAAAACAAGGACACAGATGCCGTGCGTGACTGCGTTTCTCTGCTCTCAGTGCAGAACAGAGCCCTCCAGAGGTCAGGAGGGTTAACATGCGTTGCACCGCCGAGGATGAAATGGGAGACCTGCCCATTTTCTACGGGTCTTCCCTTGTCCTCTCCAGGCACATGTTCGAGCCAGCCCGTGCGGCCTGGGACAAGCCGGACAGTCCCAGAGCACCCCCCAAAAGGAAATGGGAAGCCACCTCTGATTACTCTATACCTAGAAAACCTTGGAAAGGGTCACCCCACAACTCTGAATATCAGGAAAAGACTTCCTAACTGTTAGAGCAGTACGACAAGGGTACCCATTCCCTCTAGAGGCAGTGAGTGCTCCAACCCTGGAGGCCTTCAAGAGAAAATCAGACCACCGTCCATCAGACCTGCTTTGACTTGGATTCCTGCCTTTAGCAGGGGGTTGGACTGGATGGCCTTAGAGGCCCCCCTTCCAACTCCATTCTTCTAGAATTCTATGGCATGGGATGATGATGATTTCATTCCGAAACATCACGGAAGGCACCAGCTGGGCTGCAGTAGAAGACAAATCGGGGACTCTTTGGGAGGTGGCTATTTGATGTCATGTGCTAAATTTCGTTGACAAAATGATAAATAACATTTGCCATGACTTTAAGACACTCGGCCATTGAACTCTGCAGACGTTCTGGGGTTGCCCTGGTTTAACTATGCACAGTAGCTTACTAGAAAATGCTTCTAAATGAGGACCACCGAGGTTATCGTCCCACCAAGGGACCCACCACCTAAACAGGAAAAACGTCTGGCCAACGGAGCCATCACGACACCCGAGAGGGAACAGGATTTTAAAAGAAATGCAAGAAAAGGCTCTTGCTTTCGCGTGGAGAGAAAACTCAAAAGAGATTCCAAGCCAGATCGTGCAGGGCTGATTAAAGAAAAAAAAAAGGGATGCGCAGAAATGATGATGCACATGAAAGCAAATGTAACGCCGGGGGGTTTCTACTGAGAAAACGGTAATAATTACTTGTCAGGAAAGACAAAAAGGTGCTCTAATCAGGAGAGGGTAAAACAAAGTATGCCGGTCTGGTTAAAAGGAAAAATGTGTCACCCGTTTAAACAAGGACCCTGGAAAACAGGTCCTTAGAACTGGGAA
Organism: Intellagama lesueurii; assembly: GCA_037013535.1. NCBI lineage: Eukaryota > Metazoa > Chordata > Lepidosauria > Squamata > Agamidae > Intellagama > Intellagama lesueurii. Next base: position 5,514,842 of record JBAJHW010000020.1, read on the forward strand.
GCAGAACCCGGACGCAGAAGAAGGTGATGATGACAGAAGAGATAACGTCCAGAGAGGACGAGGTCTGCTCCAGATTAGGATCTTGCAGCCGCTCTGGGAGCAGAGAAATCCTTTCAACGGTGGGGGGGAGACTGGGAGACAAGGGGGAGCCCTTCGTCTTATTTATTTTATTTATTTATTAGATTTTTATCCCGCCCTTCTAGACTATGTCTACTCAGGGCAGCTCACAATAAAATTATTCATAAAACAATTAAAACCATGAATTAAATCAACAATGTTAGTATTGATCAAGATGGAAAATAGAACAAAAGACTAAGTAAAAGTAAGAGTCAAGTATTGACAGGAGGGAAGGCCTGCCTAAAGAGCCAAGTCTTTAATTGGCTCTTATCCTTAACAGAGGGTCCCTCAGCTCAGTGAAATTTAAAAAGTGAAATAAATCAGCCGACACGCACAAACTACCCCAGTTTCCACCCACTCTTGCAAGGTGGCTCCTTTCCGGATCGCACTCAGAGCTGTGAACTCAGGGGAACGACTGCCGCTTCTCACACAGTCTCCGAAAGAACGGATCTTCACAAAACTGGCGGCCGACGTGATGGGACACGTGGCCTGGGAGTTTCGGGACGTTCCGCGCCTTCCTCGCCCCAGCCGGGAGTCCGGCTGGTTTTTTCAAAGGCAAAAAGCAGGGGCCACCGTGTCGGTCCAAAAGAAAACCCAGAGGCGCAGATTGCCACGAGACCTCTGTGGGGCCAACCCGAAAGGGATAGAAAAGCTTGCCAGCTTCCTAAAAGCACTGATCTCTTTCGTCAGGTGTGGCACTGAGGAGGGAGGGGGAAAAACCCTGGGAGCTAGACTGATCCTACATCCGTTCAGTGTCTTTACCAGCCTTTCTTAACCCCTTTTTTTTCTGACAACGGCCATAAACACAATATGAACTAATTATAAGCCAAAGCAGGATCGTGTAAGTCGCAGAAGGAATCCTATAAGTCGGTGTGTGAGGAACTGTTTCCAGTCTGTGGCCCCCTTGAAAGGGGCCAGGGATCCCGCCCCCCTCAGGGGCCTTCCTAATTCCATGCTCCTATACTTTGGGGGGTCCCGAGGACCCAAACCGGCTTCCGAAAAACCTGCCCAAAGAGAACAAGAGTCCACCCTTTTTCTTATTCTTACACAGTCCGAGGGAGATGCGACCTGCCTAAATGCCAAGACTGCGAGGACGGCAGGGAAAAGACGACGCAGCCAGGAGAAACGAGGGCTTTTCTTTGAAAAGCCCGGCAGCTCTTAGGAAAGGACACACACACCCCTCAGGTCGAGAGGGAGGGCGTTTCTGCTGACCTCAAAGGCCCGCTGGCCCCGGGGGGGGGGGGTTGGAAAGAAGGGAGGACCGCCTTGGGGGCCACCCACCTCCGCCGTTCCGACTCTCGGATCTCCCGCTCCCGCTGCCTCTGGCGCTCCCGTTCCCGCTGCTCTTTGATCTTGTCGAAAGACAGGATGTCCTGCTTCTCTTTGCTCTCCGACTTGCGGTCGTGACTCTTTGTGCTCTGGAACCAGGCAAGGCGGGGAAGAGGGGGAAAAAAGGGGGGAAAAAAAGAACAGCAAGGACTGAAAACGGGCAGATTGAAATAGGGCCTTGTCTTCCTCCCAGGAGGACAGGCAGAGAGACTTTACCCTGGCCCCGGGGATGATGGGACAACAGACCCCAGCAATCCTAAGGAAAGGGGTGCACGTTTCCACGCCAAGGGGGAAATGCTGACATTTAGGGAGGTCACTCCAGCCCTGCTGGCTGGGGCCCATCGTCCTTTGTAGGCCGCGTGCGTTACAAGGAGAGGAGGGGGAACCCATTCAAGACGTTCGGACAACAGGGGCGAGGAAATGGGATGTTCTCGAACGGGCGTCCGACGCCTTTCAGGGCCAGGCAGTGGAGCCGACAGTGAGGAAGGGAAGGAACGAGAGCCCATCAGCCCCTGGAGGACTGTACGCTCCACACACACACACACACCCTGCTTCCGAAGCACAAGGAGAACGGAAGAATCCGCAAATATTCATCTCGGGGTCTACCTTTCAGTCTGAACATTTATTTACTCTTTCGAGATGAATCCATGAGCTTCTCGGCCAAAGACCTGGTACGGGGCTTCCCTTCCCCCCCCCCCCCTCCTTTCTGCTCCGGCGTCATCCAATGCGGCAGGGAGGGGAAATCTGACCCCGCCAGGCATGCAGGGCTTCGCCTCCAAAAGGCTCCGGTTGGCGAAGGCGGCGTTTCAGATTTGGGGGAGTTTTCGTCGGACATTTTCATAATTTATTTGTTTATTTCAAATATTTATCTGCCGCCTTTCCCCTAAAGGGCCCAGAGAGAGATCCCACGGCTGCCTTCCGCAAGCGGCTACAGGCCTGATCTGGCTTTCGACCACGAAAGCAGGGGCATTCCTGTCTTACGGGAGTCACCCTGACGGCAGAGGTTTGGCCCCCTGGTCTGAAACCAAAGACTTACTCGTTCTTTCGACGTGCTTGAGGTTTTCACGCTGATGACCGGCTCCCCTTTGGATTTGTCCATGACGACCGTCCGCTCATTTCCTCTGCTTGCTAGGATGGAGGGAGAAAAGTAACGTATTTGGGCACTCTGATGGTCCTCAAAACAGCAGCACTTATCAGACGTGTCTCTTGCAAGAGTGACGGCCATGCTTAAATGCATCGAGGTTCTTTTCAGATTAATTTGACTGTTTTCACCTCGATAATTTGTTTCGTTTTTCTCCTGCGGCATTGCATTACTTTGTATTCCTTTGATGCAAACCTCCCGTAGAAGTGCCCAGTACTAATCAAGCAATATACAAACCCCTGTTTTTTAGTATGGTATAGGGTTTGATCCTTTTAAATGTTTGCATATTCATTTCTGCTATTTTTTAATAGCGTATTTTCATGATGTAACCCACCTTGGGTCCTTTTTAAGACGACGGGATAAAAATATTTTTAAATAAATAAACCCGTCCATGGCATTTCAGATGAACAATACGGAAGAGGCCCATGTGAGAAGTTCAGCAATGTTAATACTCAAGGCCACAGGAAAATAACCTAAGCAGGACATGTTCCAGGGACTTGCAAACCAAGGCTCTCATAAAAGTTAAGACTGGAACAGCAGGGGAAGTATATACACGGTCTTCCTGATCTCATTTTAAACAAGACTAAATGATTGCTTTTAACACAACAAAACAGCGCTTTGACAGGACACCTCTGGCATGGCGTCCTTAAATCTCTTATTTCCTCCTACATTTAAACAAAGATGTATGGAGAAAAAGAGCTTTTATTGTGTCTGATGGCTCCAGAAGCCTATGCTATATGTGGTTCCACGTTCTGAATGTCGCTTTACAACAGAAAGCCACACCTACAGAAGCAATATACAGCAGGCAGCCTCTTCTGAGGACAAGCTGCCTCAGGTGTGACTCAATGATCCAACTGTGTTTTTTTCAAGAGATTGACTAATTACATGCACAAAGCTACCTGGAAGAAAGAAAGTATACTGGCTGGCTGGCGGTTCAAAAATTAAATGCCAAAAATGCAGGAAGAGAGCAACCCAACAAGAATCAATTGACAACAGAGAACTAAAAACAAGAAACACAGAGAGAAAAAAATAGATAACTGTCAGAATACAAGAAGCCATGAAAAAAATTGATTTTTTTAAAAAAAGGATATTGATTTAAATCACAATTTCTATTTTTTAAAATGTGGATTTTTAAAAAATTTTCCAACCCAATCCACCCTGAAAAGGCCTGGATTAATAAAACGTGACCAAAAAGGGTATCAAGGCCACACCGCTTATTCCCCACTAGATGGAGGGATAGAAGATGCTATCCTCGGCTCAGGCCAAACGGGGGGGGGGGGGGGGGGAAGCGAGCAGGCCAGAGTATACCACATTGGATACAGACAAAGCGGCCGCTCCCTTCGGAGAGACTTCCGAATTTTGGGGGGTGGTGGAGGATTTCACTGTCTCTGTGGCAGCATCCACATTTCGGAAAACATTTATGCCAAAAGCTTTGGCACTCAAGCCCTCCCACCACCTCCTGCTTATGAAGAACCCCACACATGGGTTCTCCCGGCATCGTTTAGCTCCCATGCGTACGGCAAGAGTTTGAACCACACCTTTCCTGGGCGGCAGGAGGCAGGGAGCCCTCGCTGCTGGGCGGCGCCTTCCCACAAAGCGAGGACGGCAGGTCCAATCCATCCAAGCAACCCTCCGGCACGAAAACCGAAGACGGGCCACGAAAAAGCCGTACTTACCTGATTTAGTAGACCTCAAGCGGCTACCGGATCTCGCTTTGTGTTCCTCCTCCGTCGTTTTCCTTTCTTTCTCTTCGCCGCCGCTTTTCTCTTCTGGCTTCTTGGCCTCGTCCTTTCTGTCTGCTTTTTCGTCTTTCTTAAGGCTGAGCGACCTACAAGAAGACGGGAGCTCAGCGACCTCAAATGCGGCCAGAGACACAGTGTCCGTGTGTGCATAACGTATCAATGCAAAACAGACACACATCCTTCCATTAGAAGCTACGGAAATCTACAAGGATTCACTCCTATGCATCACAACTCCCTAGAAGCTGTTGTTTGGAACACAGCGGGGAGGGGGGGACGGACCCCAGACGCAGCTCCTTCCTGGTGAGATCGCAGTTCAGTCATTTCCAGCTTCTGTATGGGTTTCCCCCTTTTAAAATGTGAAAATGTTTCTCATCAACCTTAGTTACCGGATTACGAGCGTTAAGCTCCAACATGCACTTCTTTTCTTGTCATACCCATTCTGCTTTTGGTACAAGGCACACCTCACACACGGCACCAATACAGAATACCACCGACAGCTCAAAACAGAGGCGCCGCCTTGGCTGAGCGCTCTGCGCCTAAAACCTGCTCCCCTCTCCCCCTTCAGTGTCCAAAGCATCTGCTGTTTTTCAGCCCAACCGGGGCAAACCATGGCCAATTGAAACTCTGGTTTGCCCAAACAAGACACCAAAAGCCAGGGCATGATTTGCTACTTCCCATTTGCTTGGGAAGTAGCAAATCATGATTTGCTTCCTAAGAAATCCCTTCTGCCTCTTCCATCTTGGTTATGATGAAACCGCCACCGCACCTTTCCGATCGAGAGTCTGCCGAGTGGCGCCGGTCTCTCTCTTTCTTCACCTCATTCTCTTTCTTGTCGGAGAGCACCTTTTTCCCGGCAGGTTCGTTTTTGGCCTGCAATGACCCAGACAGAAATGGCGGCTTCATTCAAGGTACGCACGGACCATCCAAAAAACATTAAGAGTAGGAAATCAGCTCTTTCTATGAATCGTTTTAGGTTAGAAATCTACGTGCTGGAGAGGGAGATCGTTCCCCCTCCGTAGAAAAGAGAGAAAGACAGAAGGGGAACAAACGCTCCCGCCCAAGGAAAACGGCACAGCAAAGGCAGGATAAAGTAAAAACTGAGCCTGTCTCCCCATGTGCTTGTTAAAATTTGCTGTGTGACTTTAACTGCAACTGTAGACTGCAATCTTAGATTTCTTAGGAGCCCTACGTGTCTGTCTTAAGCACGCCTGCTACTTTTAGTTGTGTAAATTGCAAATGAAGACAGGAGGGCTTTCTGGCAACCTTGAAAAGGGGCCTTCAGCAGGGTCGGGAAAACACAATGCTGAACAAACAAGTTCGTATCAAGGATGGCCCGGCACGCTCCTGAAAATCGGTCTTGCCCTGTTGGCCAGGCCTAGTCCAGCCCCGCCCGTCTTGCTTTTTAGCATAAGAAACGGATCAGCTACGGTATAAGGGTCTTGCTCGCTTTTAGAGCGAAGCCACTAGCGTGTATTTTTCGGCTTCAACCAAATTGTGTTGCGTGTCACGCTGGTCTCCTTTCCTTGGTCTTCCGCCCGGGACCATCCCTGCCTAAATCTGGGCAACACACTCTTTTTCTGGGCTTCTCAGGCTCACTTGCATCCTTGTAACCTAAAGCAGTCCAGGAAACGTCCTAGCCCCGTTCTGGTAAGACGGAAAAGACTGGTAAGGCAGGGATGGGACCCAGCAACTACCTTCCCCTTCATCCCCGATGAAGCCAACTGCATGGGTTGGTCCCCATGGTCCCCGCCACGCCTCCGTCAAAGTCACACACGAGCCTAGTAAAGCGTACCCTTTCCACGGAGATCATCCTGCCGTGCAGCTCCGTCCGGTGGAGGTGGGCGATGCATTTGGTCGCTTCCTCCGAGGAGGACATGGTGACAAAGCCATAGCAACGAGCGCCAGGGCTGCGGGCGTTGGTCACCACCTTGGCACCCACCACCTGGAAGGGAGGCAGAGGAAAAGGAAGGAGAGGTGGTGGAAAAGGAAACCGTGTAATTCTGGCAATTCCTATAGGCTTGAGAGAGGAAACGGCTTTTTCTGAAGCCAGCAGCGACGACGTTAAGAGGACTGGATTCAACTTTAGAGGCGTTAACGAAACATGCTTTTAACAAATGATAACAGGGCAGAATTCAGGACCAAAGGCAGATAAATGGTGCTTTTAATGATGAGGAAAAGTCTGAGGGCGCCAACTCTGCCCAACAAGACATTTCATCAAGCATAAATCGAACATCATCCAGCCGCCACGTTAAAGCCAGGTGAGTTTTCTTGGGAGACCTGACCAGGACTTTTGTAACCCAAGAAAGCAAGGTCCTTTTGGAATCCGAATTTGAATTCCTTGATATTTTTTTCTCCCCAGGAATTCTACACACAAGGAAAGCTGTTTTTCTCCAAGAGATCTCCCTGCATCTTAAGCGCTGGGGTGGGGGTACTGCTTGCTGTCGCTACTGCTCTGACCACGGCGGTGCGAATCACCCGGAGATCGGCCTTGACCACCCGAGCCACCCTCTACTTCTCTCCCCCAAAATTGAGCGACACACCCTTCAGGTAAGTGGGAGGGCGGCCCTCCACTGCAGCCCAGAGCAAGGCCACTAAAAACCCACTCCTCTCACAGTTGGAGGTGGCCAGCAGCTTCCTCAGGGCCAGCGGCTGCTGCGGAAGCAAAGACTGGTCACGGAGCCAGGCTCGCTTATTTGAACCATCTCTGAACGAGGTGGGTGGAAACCAAGAATGGAAAAACAAGTAAGGAGATGAACTGCTAGAGAGCTCAGGGGTTGAGGTCTCTGGCTGCGGAGTCAGAGGTTGGGAGTTTGATTCTCCCGCTGGGCCTCCTTGATTGGGGCTAGGCCCGATGATCCATAGGATCCCTTCCAGCTGATGGTGATGATATAATCAGACTGAAAGGCCTCAAATGGACCACCTTTCACGTTCAACATCCATACCTTTCCGTACTTGCTGAAGAGGTTCTTCAGATCTGTAGCTCGGGTCGAAGAGGAAAGGCCGCTCACCCACAGGTTTCTGCCAGAGCTACTACTCAAGCGACCTAAGACGGGGAGGCCAAGAAAATAAGGAATGAGCTTCCACCTCTGAAGGTGGGGGAGAAGCGGAGCAAGAAAAGCAAAACAGAAGTCAGGTTTGACGACGGCCGGCTGACAGGAAAGGCCTCGCCTGCTTTATGGCTCATAATCACAATGAGATTACGAGGCATGTCTTGTCAACAACCCTTTCCCTATTTTTTTTCTGTGGGACCCTGTGACCGTTTAGCAGAGGAACTGTGGATCGGAGCAGCACTCTAGATAAAGCTACGCAGTTTGGCTTCTCTAGCTAACCCAGCAGCCAAAACCACCTACCGTCTCATCAACAGAAACGCCGCCAGAATCAAAGATGACTTTTCTTATTGAAAATAAAACGCTCCTCTGAGGAAGGCAAGGCCCAATTTAGTTTGCAAATGGACACGGAATATTTATTTCCCGTTCCTAATAAGACCTAAGGGCCATTGAGAGGAATCACTTAATACCTCATGAAAACAAGACTAGCCCTCAGCAGGACTGAACTCAGAACTTGGCTCGATTCTTTTAAGAGCGCCAGGGCGTTCCAACGTTGTGACTTTTAACCTCAAACGGTTCCTGATTCTCTGTTGTCCTCGTGCCGAACAAAGAGATCCGAGACAAATATATATATATATTTTTTGCACAGGTTATTTGTAGCTCTGCGGATTTTCCCAACAGGGCTCTGGCAACGGCAGGAAAAACAACGACTTAATTAAGGCTGCCCAAATAGGGACCAAAGAGCTTACCCTTCTCATATTTCGAAGCACTTTTGGGTTGTGTATCCTCATTAGAGCTAAAGATGGGAGGAAAAGAGATGGACGTTATCCGATCAGAAGCAGGAGCCGTGAGAAAAAAGGGCAGGCAAGGCTGCCTGGGCAAGAATCAGATACCTACCAGAGAAAGAATCAGTTCTGGAAGGAGAATTCTTGTGAAAGGGGCCTTTTTTTTTTTTTTAAAGGAGGTCAGTCGTGTGACCAAAAACAGAGCTAACCGCTTAAACAATACAAGGGTAAAGAGTGCAACTTTGGAAGACCAACGAATATGGTGAACGCTTTGAAAGAAAATAACGAAAGAAATAACAAGCCATCTCCGACCCACAAATTAAAAACAAAACAAAAAAAAGGAAAGGAAAGGGGGGGGGAGGGAAAAAAAAAAGCCTGCCGAGGACAACTAAAATGGAAAACGCTCCTTCAATAATAAACGACAATATCCTTAAGGAACTCGTCAAGCTCACTGGAGGAATTCACCAGGCATTCGAATTCATAAAAGGACCAACGGGGAAGAAAAAAAGACAGCATCTGTTCTAGAACGGAGAAGCAACAAACCTCGTGTTCTGATCACCCCCTTCTGGGGCAGAGGGCTCTCTAGTGGCGGAGGACTCTTCCTCACCATTAGCCTTGGCTTCCATCTTCTCGGCCTCTGGGCTAGCCACCTGGGGACCTGCGTCCGTCTCCGCGGCTGCCTCACTACTGGCTTCCTCCGCTTGCGCGCCTCCGCTACTCTCACCTCCTCCTCCTCCTCCACTCCTGCTCTCTACCGCTAAAGAGTCAGAGTCCAGCTCGGCTTCCTCAACTCTCTGTTCGCTCGGCTTCCCTTTCGCTACCCCTAAGTTTTCGTCTTCCTCTTCCTCCTTCTTGGCCGCGGCCCGGCCCGCACGGCTCTCCGAGTCTAACGGCTCTTCGTCCGGCCGAGCGGCGGGGCCGAGCGCCTCTTCCTCTTCTTCCTCGGCCGCCGGCTTGCCGGGCCACGGGCTGCTCGCTTCCTGCGCCTGCTCCGCTTCGGAAGGCTCTTCTTCGTCTTCCTCTTCTTCTTTAAGGGGCTCAGATTTACAAGTGTCACCCAAAATGTCGAGCATTTTCTCATTTTCTATGGATTTAACAGGAATAGAATGGCACAAGGTTTAATCACCAGGGAAACACAGCAAAGACAAATGCGGAAGGGGCATGGCTGCCCCACTAACACCGAGAGAACGGCTAAGGCTACACAGAGATTGGAACACCCTCGGCTAGACCACATTCAAACGCCTACCAATTAACCCGGCCGTCTAACATCGCTATCAGTGCTCTGCCTAAAAGAAACAAGCAGGGGAAAACCTTTGATGTGTCTCATCTTCCTTTGAGGCTTCGGCTTGTCTTCCTGTGGCTGCAGAGCTTTTCCATTCTTCCAGAAAGTGGTGCTCCCGAGTCCAACATGGCTACGTAAGATGGCAAGAATTCTGGTTTTGGAGTGTCTGTGGGTTTGTTTGTTTGTTTGTTTGTCAGTTCCTCTTTTGGATGTAATCGAAGGCTGTTGCTCTTTCTTATTTTACTTTTTTTTTTTTTAAGAAAGATTAGTCCACGTTTGAACGCTGCCACAACGAACGACGAAATCCGAACACCTTTGTAGTGCAGAAAGCCAAGCTGAAAGGCACTTCCGTGACCAGACCGTCTTCTCTCTTCAGTTGAAGGCTGGGGTCCCTGCATTCATTATTCTCAACTGCTCTTATCTAGGTAAAGTTACAGCACCAGGGCGTTTCGTGTTATACCGCAAGATCTGCCTGAGCACAGAGCTGCCCCTGGTAAGGCGCAACCCGCTTCCCCGTTTAGGGGCATAAAACCGACCACATCCCAAGAACTATCATCACACACAGCAAGAAGGATGCTGCTGCAGATCTTACGGCATGACCCGATTTCCAATCTCTGTGGCTTTTTTCCCTTTTTTTTTTTTTTTTGTACTGTGCGCTAGTTAGAAAAACGAACTACAGATATTAACGAAAAATACCGAGGAGAGTGACTCCAGGGATTTTGTGTTGTGTAAAACCTAAGCGGAAGGTTTGGGGCGGGGCAGCTTGTTTTTAAGGAACAGTACCTGGTTCCGCGGGACACTCTTCAGAGTCCTAAATGGGGGGGAAAAAAGAAAAAGAAAACACAAGTTTGTTAGCTGCATGATAGGTGTGTTACTGTAAAATCTACTGCTGCTCAGGGCCTCTCTTCCGGTGTCTGAAGGAAGGAGCGCGAGATATACCGTATTTTTCCGTGTATAAGACGATACTTTTGTCTAAAATCTTTAGACTAAAAATTGAGGGTCGTCTTATACACGGATGTAAGCTGAGGCCGGATCACTTTGCTCGTGGCTTTCATCCTGCAGCCCTTGGCTCGCTGCTTTCTCCCTCCTTTTGCTAAGCCCCGTGGGGCTTAGGAAGTGGTGGGGAAAGCAGCAATCAATTTTTCTAATTTGGGGTTAGAAAAGTGGGGGTTGTCTTATACATCGGGGCGTCTTATAAATGGAAAAATACGGTAAACCTGCAAATCTCTCAACACACTCATTTGCCACATTTTCACAAAAAAACCCACACACACACAAACCCCTTCCTCCTTTTAAGTTAAGAATTGGATAAAGATTAAATGGCTTAGATCCAATCTAGTGTTTGCACCCTCATCGATGCTTCCTTCCCCAGAGACAAAAACCTTTCCCCATCCTTGGCAATACATTTTGGGGCTCCTCCACTGAACTCTGGATTCCACTTTTGTGCAAGAGAAAGCCAGGCATCAGACACACAGACCCCCCTGAATTTAAAAGTTACCTTCGCATCTGCAAAATCAGCGGCAGTCAGATCGAGTCGGCCCCCGGCCTCCTCGCCTTCGGTCTGAAAGAAAGGAGAATGGACTTCAGTCTTTCCGAAAAGCCACCTTCCCCTCGTTGAAAAACTAGACCCGGATGAAGAATCAGAAGGCAGCCAGCCCCAGCAGTCCTTTTGGGTTCACCCGTTTTCGTCTCCCCACCAGTAAATACCCCACCAGTTGAAATCCACTAACTGGGTGGCATATAACATACATACAGTACATACACTGGTAACCAACAAGCATTGGGTAGCTCCCCCTTAAGAGTAATAAATGGAATGGGATAACTTAAAAAAGATGGGGAAAAGAATGCCAAAAGTCTTCGACAGTGAGGTAGTTGTGATGGTTAATGGTTCTGTCCCCAGGAAAGGTTCAGGTCTTCAAATCCCTACCACACCATATCGCTCAACGCCACCCTTTCTTTGTGTATTAATCCTAAGTGCAGAAGTGCAAGGCTGGGACTTTGGCCCCCATTAAAGGAGGCTCATAACCTCTGACTCTGCAGCCAGAGAGCTAAACCCCTCCGCTCTCCAGCCATTCCCTTTTTAAAATGCACACAATGGGGGGAAGAGCACTGAACAAGCAGCACATGGTTGGCCACAAGATGCGAGCTGGTCTACAAGATAAAAAGAACATCTGAGAAATCCACGTGCTTGTCGTTTGCAAAGACGGGGAGGCTTAAAAGTTCCAACTCTCCCAGATCCAAATACAATAATCGTAGGACAGGCCTGGTTCTCACCCTCTCCTCGGTCCCAGGATCACGGCCAAGTTTAAAGCAAAAGCAAAGTGTGCTGCTTATATACTGCCCCATAGCGCTTATAGCACTCTATTGGCCGTTCACCATTTAATGATGCCGGCTACCTACAGACCCCCTCAGTGAGCTAGGTGCTCAATTTACCGACTTAAGAAGGACGGGAGGCTGTTTCAACCTGAGCCCGTCAGGATCAAACTCAGGCTGTGAACAGAGAATCTGCTTCTGAAATGAGGTGGGAAAAACCTAGGAAACGAGGTGAAACAAACATTTTGGTTCAACTGGCAACACTGGATTCCCTCAGTTGTTTGGGCCAGGCTGCCGTCCACCTGGGCTCCATCGCCACCCACAGACCCTCCTCTGACATACAGAAAGATAAAAAGATGGAAAGGCACAGGGCAAATTAAAAGAAAAGTTAAAATGAAGCGCTCACTTGTCAGAAACCAAAACTCTTCCCAAATTCTTGCCATGACAGAAATGTCTGTGATGCATGCATGCCGCAGGTTTAAACCAGGGCTATGAACGGACACACACAAACGTACAAACAAGAGAAAATCAAATGGGGCTTATGATTTTTACGGCTGTGTGTTGTTGTTTTTTTAAGGTTCTCTCCCCCCCTCCCGCCACCCTTTCTAGGATTTTAATTTGAGAGGAAACGGTGGAACACAGGAACCTGCCGATTTGTCATCTGACCTGGCCCACTTTTAAAAAGAGGTGCATACCACAGCTACAGGGATTTCTCTCGCTTCTTCTTTAATGTCTGACGATTCAGCAGGCGCCTCTGCGTTCCCTACGGGATCCTCGGCAAGCTGTCCTGGAACGTCTGTCTTCTCTGCACCTGCAGGGTCCTGACGACCCAAGAGGGAGTCTAGTCTAGGATCAGCACTGCTCTCCTCCTCCTGGCAGTCTACACCACTGCTGTTATCTGTTTCAGCTTCATCTAAAACACTAATATCCATCATGTCCATATCCTGCAAGTTATCCAAACTTGCTCCAATATCTTCCTGCAAAAAAAGAAGAAAAGAGCCATGTAGGTAATAGTAGCTAGGATTCGAACGCAGAACTGTGACTTTTTTTGGGGGGGGGGTTGCTTCTGAGGTTGGGCTATCCCTACCTGGCCATCTCCCGAGTCGTCCTCGAGCCCATTGTCGTCCACTCCTTCCTCTTCTGGACGACGCCCTGGAGAGATCAGAGGAATTAACCCTCAACCCACAGAACCATGGAGTGAATCTTGAAGTTCTTTCTAACCACACGAGAATTCTACTGTAGCCGTTGAGTTGCGGCTGGGGTTTAACACGAATCTCCTCAACTGACTGAGAAATTCACTATCCCCTCTGAAGGCAGACAACCGGTTGCCAAAGTGTGCTATTCCTGGCACCAAAGTTTGCCAAAGCAGAATTAATTTTTATTTTTTTGTCCAAATATGTTAAACTAGCTGGATTTTAAATTTTTTTTAAAAAAAGAACTCTGGTGGCAAAAAGCTGTTTAAAAGATGACACACTTTCAGGTCACCGAAGCTGTTTCTAATTGTTCAGGTGACTTTGCTATGGAACGCCAAGCCCAGGCATTTAGTTTGGTGTGGATTCCACCAAGTTTGAATCCAGGAGCTAAAAGGGTCTCATCCTGAAGCTTAAGACAGAGGATTGCTCCTCGTTTTCGTTTCAGAAGTCAAACAACAGGTGAAAGGACTTGAAGTATGGCAGTGTTGAACACACAGGAACGGATCGGTGCGCTGGAAGCGGAGGTTAAGCATCGAAAGCAAAGGCACCCGCACAGCCTTCCCCCCCACCCCATTCTTATACTGCGTAATCTTGGCACTGCAGTCTGTCCCCCTCTCCCCCATTTTGCACTCTAGGGGACAACGTGAAAGGTTAGAGGGTTATTTTGGTGTCTCATCATCGCTCTTTGGAAGCTACTGAGAGGGAAATAATCTAATAAGTGCTAAGATGAGACTGCCCCGGAAAGCCCATGCTCATCGAAGACCTGAACCGGTTTAGCCACACTGAAAGCCTCGGCTTCAGAAACGGCACACCGACTTGGATTTCGCACTCAGGCTGTTTTGATCAGGTGTCAAGAAAGCAAGAGACCTCCCCATGGGACTCAGAAATCTCCAAGAGTGACCTTTTCTTATTGGCTTAACCAAACAAACAGGGATCCCTCCTCCGCCTTCCCCGCGTACCTTTGCTGCTCCTTTTGGGCGCCTTCTTGGGAGGGACCTCGGACGGAACTGGAACCTCCTCAGGGTCTCCCCCTTCCTCCTCAATGGCCTGTCAAGAAAGCAGAGGCACTGTGTTAGGGACAGAACAGACAGGAGGAAAAACATCAGCTAGCACATCTACCTTATGCAGTTAGAGTCAGAGAATCTGTGCGCTGTGCCAGGGTTCAAGAGTGGGTTCCACAGCCAAAGGACGGGATCACATCATCCCCCGGGCTGTTACCCAGCCTGACTGCAACCTACCACCCACCCCTCCAGCTACCTCAGCCCACAGCCATTGTCAGATCCATCGTCAGCATGGCCATGAGTGACTAAAACAGAACAGGACCCTTCCCCTACCTAGAGGCCCACTCTTAGCAGCACATCGGGGCTGTCACCATAGCTGTGCTGCACGATTCTGCCGCCGTTAGCATCACTTCAGCTGTCTTTCAGGTAAGGTTCGGAGAGCTCTTTTAATGAAGACGTCTAAACCTCTCCCCGGATTATTAACCTCAAGATCCGTAAAGACAGAGCTTCCCAACCTGGAGAGCTCAAAGCAGCTGTAAAAGGGTCCATACAATCCACGTTTCTTGGGCAGCAGAACCTCAAGGCCTATTATGCCCCTAATTTCTACGAGCTGCATCAAAGTGTGCTGCTTATATACCACCCCATAGTGTTTAAAGCTCTCGCTCCGCGGTTTATAACTTTAGCGATGCAAGCTTCCCATTGGCCCCACCCCGGCCAGTTGGTCTCATCCTGAGCCGCCTACTTGAGTCCAGGATCAAATTCAGGTCATGAGCAGAGTCTTCACTGCATTACTGCAGTTTAACCACTGCGCCAATCCTTTTATTACAAATGTCATCTTTCTGTTACCTATGCAGTGGTCCCCAACCTTGGGCCTCCAGTTGTTCTTGGACTACAACTCCCAGAAGTCTTCACCACTACCTCTGCTGGCCAGGATTTCTGGGAGTTGAAGTCCAAGAACATCTGGAGGCCCAAAGTTGGGGGCCACTGACCTACAGAGTGCCTTATTCCAGTTATTGACCCTTCAATGCAAGAGAAACCACACATTCATAAAGCGTACAGATCCACACGACCCTATTTCCATGTTTTAATCCTTTAATTTTATTTAAAACCCTATATTGTTTAATTTGCCTTTTAATATTTAACTTATTGTGTTTTAACTGTGTGAATATTAATGTTGGGAGCCGCCTTTCTCGGGGGGGGGGGGGGGAAGCGCCATACAAATAAAACTAATAATGATAATAATATAAATAAATAAATCTGCACGCACAAACCACCCAATAAATAAAACAAACGAACAAACAAACAAACTGCCTTTGCACAATCCACACGGACCTAGACATGAAGGAAGGAATGTCTTCCCTCCCCAACCCCCCCCGCCCAAGGGACCCGAGGCTGGGGAAAGGCGAGCCAGGCAGGGGCCACAGAGTCTTCCGGCTCCTTTCTCCTTTTTTTTCCCCCACCCCGAAAACCCTGAATAAAAAAAGGGCAACAGAAAACCCAAGCGACACCCGGAAGGGCCTGCTGCGAGCGCACCTCTCTCCGGTGGCGGAGTCTATGGCCCAGCCGGGCTCCTTCCAGGGGCGCATGCGCACAGAGGCCTTAACCCCTTCCTCCCCGCGGCCCTCCTTCTCCCCCCCTCAGCGGGGGGGGGGAGGCCTTCCTTCCTTCCTTCTTCTTTCCCTTACCTTCCTGAGGCGCTCGAGCAGGACGCTCTTGTTGCCGCCGGCGTCCAGGTTGCGGCGCTTCAGCTCGGCCCGCAGGTCGATCACCCTCAGGTCGGCCAGGCGCCGGGTGGCCGCCGAGTCCTCGGAGCCGCCGCTGAGGGAAGAAGAAGGAGCCGCTGCCGTCGCGGCTTCGGCGGCCACAGGCTCGGCCGCCATTTTGTTCCTTTTCAAAAACACCGCCTCGCCTCTTCGGAAGCCCCACCCCTTGCCTCGTGCAGGCGGCTTAAAAAAAAAAAAAATACAAAAGGCAAGAGTTTCCCCCCCCCCCCTCCTTAAATCCTCGAATAAAACGACGAGAACGACAAAGACAAGAAGGATAAGGCGAAGAGGGAGACCGCTTGACGCTCCCGCGCGAGCTCGCCCGCCTCAAACAAAATGGCCGCCGAGAAGAGGTTGGGGCGGGAGCAGCGCGCAGGCGCAGGGCGGGGCCCCCTCGGGGAGGGGGTGGTCTCGCGGACGGCCCCGCCCACGCATGGCTCCCAACGGCCGGGGCTCGTGGAGGAGGGAGGGAACGCGCGGGCGCACGCGCAATGAGGGGTGGCCCAAAGCGCGCATGCGCTCTGCGGAGCCCCCTTTCCTGGCCGCCTTAAAACGTGTTGCGCCCGCTTAGAGAGAAGCTGCGCATGGGCACCTGCTTGGCTGAAATGTGAGAAATTCTCACCCATGAGCCTATATTCCTCAGGGACGGATCGACTGTTGCAAAAATGTTGTTTTTTAAAAAAAAAACGGTATAAAAACATGAAATCTGAGGGTCCCCACCCTGCTGGGACCCCGAGTGTGCACTTGTTTTACCTGAATTAACGTATTGCCCTTTCTTCCAAGAAACTGTCCACTTATTATTGCTCAAGACTTGGCTTCATAGAATTAGCTAAGACACCGAGCCTCATTGAGGCGCTTTTCTCTCTTCCCCCCCCCCCCCGCCCCATGCTTTACGCATGCGTAGCAGTAGCCCTTTCTCCGCGCGCTCAGGGCCGCCCTCTCGCTCACCCGAAAAGCCCTTTCTGCGCAGGCGCGCCGCTCTTCCTCCCACGCCGCCGTCTCTCCCTTGGGCTGACGCAGAAGGGCGCGTGCGCAAGCCGGCCTAATGGATCTAGTCTAGAGAGAGGGGGAAAAAAAAAAACAACCCAGCCGCATCTCCACGCCTGCGCAGTTCCACTTTCCCCAACCGCTCTGTCTCTCTCTTGCGCGCGCTTTTGTTAGCCTGCTCTCCGTGGCGTCCCGCGCCTGCGCAGTACTCCCGTCCTCCCCTCCTTTTTTTTTTTCCTCCTCCCACCTCACCCCCGTTCTCTTTCCATAGGAGGAAAAGGGGGGGCCTCCACGCATGCGCACACTCCCTCTCCTCCTCCTCCTCCTCCTCCTCCACGCAGGCGCGCCGCCTCGAGTGCCTTTTTTTTTCCCCCCGCTCGGCTGTGGCTTGGCCTGAGGTGGTTTTCTTTTCGCCTTTCCCCCCCCCCCTTCTTCTTCTCTCGAGGCCTTCCCGCCATTTTGTCTGAGGTAAAACCGGGGACGGTTGGCGGCGTCGTCTAGAGAGAGAGAGAGAGAGAAAGAGAAATCTCTCTCCCTTCGTTTTATGAGGGAAGAAAGCCGAGGCGGGCTTTCTCCGAAGCGGCGGTTGTGGTTGGCGGATGGCGGCCGCTGAGGCGAGCCAAGGCCCGGAGGGGCCCGGCGGAGAGGAGGAGGCGGCCGGAGCCGGAGCCGCGGCGGGAGCGGGAGAGGCCTCGGCCTCCTCTGTGCTGCCTTCTCCTCCCTCGCCTTCCCTCAGCGGGGCCGGGGGGGCGGCGGCGGCCCCTCCTGCTCCCTCTCCTGCTCTCCTTCCTCCTCCTCCGGGGTCGTCCTCGTCGTCGACCCGGCGCCTGGCCGACCTGAGGGTGATCGACCTGCGGGCCGAGCTGAAGCGCCGCAACCTGGACTCCGGCGGCAACAAGAGCGTCCTGCTCGAGCGCCTCCGCACCGTAAGGATCCCTTCTTCTTCTTTTCTCTCTCTTTTATAACCCCCCTCCTGAGGGGAAAAAAAGAAAGAACCCGAGATGAGCCCCACCCCTGAGGTGAAATTTTTTTTTAAAAAAAGCCTCCCTTCGATCCCTCACCCCACCCTCGAGGAAAAGAGGGGGGGGGAGGAAGGCCCTCCTGGATCCTCCGGCAGGGCCTGCCCTCCATTTATTCATTTATTTATTCTTTTCGGAGGGAGGCCCATTCTCCTCTTTCTCCCCCCCCCCTCCCCGACGACGACGACGACGGGAGGGCCCCTGGACGGCGAAGGCTCCGGAGTGACGGCGGGAGGCGTGATGTCACCCACCCCGGGGGGGGGGGGGAGAGAAAGGAAAGACCCCCACGCCGAGAAGGAGCAACGGTGGTGGTGGTGGCGGCGGGGGGGGGGGCCTCCTTTCCCCCACCCCCATCCTCCGCCAAAAAAAACACACACACTTTTCCCCCCCCTCCTCTTTCTCTCTCTTTTGTGTGTGTGTGTTTGGGGGGGGGTCTTGGCCCCGGGACCTTCTTCTCTTCCTCTCCCCCCCCCCCCCCGCCGGCCGCCTCTTCCTCTCTGGTTGGGCCTCCGCAGCGACGAGCCCCGTGAGCCCTCCCTCCCTCCCTCCGGGCAGAAAGGAAGGAAAGGCCCGAACTAAGAGACAGAGACAGACAGACAGAAAAAGTAAAATAAAATATATCTCGGAATCTTGGCCCTGGGAGACCCGGCCGGACCTCCCTTCTACCTTGGATCTTAAAGGGCTGCAGGATTGGTCTGTTTCTATCTATCTATCTATCTATCTATCTGTGACAAAACCTGGGGTTCCTTAATATCGATATCTAGATAGAGACCTACACACACATATACCTAGATAGATCTATAGATGTAGATAGATAGATATAGATGCTCTCTCTAGGGATGGATAGCGATAGATAAGAAGGGAGGGATAGATAGATAGGAAAGGACAGACAAAGAAGGAAGACATAGATAAAAGGAAAGAAGGAATAGATAGATGGATAGATAGATAATGAATTGATGATAGAGAGAGGAAGAAAGATTATTGAGAGAGAGAGAATTGATTATAGTGAATTGATGAGAAATAAGGAATTGATGACAGAAAGATAGATAATATATTGATGAGAAATAGATGATAGACAGATGGATGAAAAAGAGAGACGAACGGATTGATGGGTCATAGATAGATAGATAGGACTATAAGTAGATAGATAGATAGATCTCCATCCCTAGAGAGAGCAGGGACTGGGACCTGACGGGCTTCCTCCCAGAGGCCCCTCTTCTCCCCCCCCCCCCCCCCCCCGCTATGTATTCTCCGACTCTATAGAACTGTGGTCCCCAACCTTGGGCCTCCATATGTTCTTGGACTACAACTCCCAGAACCCTTCACCACCACCTCTGCTAGCCAGGATTTCTGGGAATTGAAGTCCAAGAACATCTGGAGGCCCAAGGTTGGGGACCACTGCTATAGAACACTGACTTGGAAGAAGAAAATATAGGTATTTATATATCTGTCTACATACCTCTTTCCATCTTTATCTATGCCTACATATACTTAAATCTATATAGATTTATATGTAAGTTAGTTATAGATATAGACAGGCACAGACATATTTGTGTGTATATATTTTGCATGTGTGCAAGTATGTTTTCGTAAAGTGTGTGGATTTTATTTATACATAGACACACCGACCTACGCATATATATATGTGTATATATAAGCTAAAAACATGTGTATATAAATCCAAAACCCCTGGCACCCTAAAGACAGTTATTTTTGTGGGCAATTCCACAACGGTGTTTCTAGTGGGTCTCCCCTGAAGGGAGGGATTGACTTGACGCACCCTGGCAGGAGCCATCAAAAGACACCAGTCGGTCACAAATAATTGTAGTTCACCGCCCAGGCGATAATGACTAACCCTGAATTGTTTGGTGTTGCTGCAAGGGGAGAGTGATGCGCCAGGGAATCCGTCCCTTTGGTTCAGGTGGGTCTGATGAATTCAGGAGGGAGGCGATGGCGGAATGGGGGGGCCCCCAAGGTGCCCTCGGTTCCACGGCACCTCCTAGACTTGTGCAGTGTTGGTATCTTTGCCAAGAGTGCCAAGGAACTGTTTTTTGAAAACTGGAGGAGGGTTAAGAGCCACGTTGAGGGCTTTAGAGGAAAATCAGGAGATGAACATTGCAGAGGACAATCGGGGGATGGGTGGGTAGATTTTGGGGGCTGAATGTCAGGGTATCGGTATATGAATGGCCGGGGCGACCCGGCCGTTCTTCATAGTGGGCACTTCAACCACCCGGGTAAAGAGAGGCTTGAGTGCCAGCCATCCGGTCAAAGAAATGCTCCACCTGGGCAAAGAAATCCAGCAATGCCAGTTAAAGAAGTGCCTGAATGCCCACCCACTCCGGTCAAGAAATGCTCATCATTGGGGCAAAGATGTGCCCAAATGTTCACAACCCGAAAAACCTGAATCCCATTAACTACTTAAAGAGAGGCCTGAGGAACTGCCACCTGTGTAAAGAAATCCTCACAAGCCCACCAGGCAGTTAAAGAAGCACCTGAATGCCCACTATTATGGCCACCCGGGGGAAGAAATAGCGTAATCGCCCTGGCAACTCACAAATAAGTAGGAACATGCCGTTGTCATTCCCCTTGGCCCCACGCTCTTTTCCCCCGCCGCTACTAGATAAACCTCTGGCCCGGCTGTTGGGTTCCCTGGGCCTGAAAGAGCAGTGGATTGCCGTCCATGCCATCCCGCGCTGGCACCGGTGGACGCTGGCTGGCGATGGCTGGCTGTCCTTCCCAGTAGAAGGGTGCAGAGGTGTGGTTTTCTCCCCACATCTGATTTCTAGTATCAGAGGCAGAACGGCCGTGTTCTTTGGCCCTGTTAAAGGGAGGATGCTCCAGCGTCCTTGAACTGCTTGTGGGCTTTTGTACCTGGGAAAAAACCAGAGTCTCCTGAGCAGTCTTCTTTTTTTATTCAAAAGAGGGCACCTACAGTGGATATAAAAAGTTTACACACCCCTGTTAAAATGTCGGGTGTCTGTGATGTAAAAAAATGAGGCAAAGATAAATAATTTCAGAACTTCTTTCACCTTTCATGAGACCTATGCACTGTACAACTCAGTTGAACAACAAACTGAAATCTTTTAGGGGGAGTGTGAAAGAGAAATAGGAAAGAGAGAAAAAGATGAGAGTGAGCCGTCCCCTCAAATAGAAGCGTCGAAGAAAGGGAGAGAAAGGAAAAGGAAGGATTGGTTGTAAAAGAGAATGAAGGGGAAGAATTGAGGGAGAAAGAAGTAAAGGTAGAAGTCCGTTTGGTGGAGAAAGGGAAAGGGAAAGAGGAGGAGGAGTTAACTCTACCAGTGTGGGAGGAAGATATAAAAGATCAAAGGGGAAGGAGAGAGTTCAGTGTACCGCGGACAGAGAGAAAGACAGATGAAAGAAGGGAAAGGTGGAAGAACACGCGGGCTATTAGAAGACTTTCCCAACTTAAAGGTGGGAGGACTATTACCGGACCCGGATCAAAAGGAAAAGAAGGTGACTGTGACGGAAACTCAAGAATGGACAGTGGTGGTCTTCCCTTGGGGGCAAGGTCATTGGAGGAGGGTAATCCGACCCAATTCGACCTTCAATCAGCCGCCGTGCGAGGGAGACTGGGCCAGGCATCCTTGTTGCGGCACGATATGTGCAGTGAGGAGCACTCCGCTGAGGAAGCCCACAGACAAAGAACGGTTTGGACCAGCCCCTCAATAAACTCTCCTAAGTTGCAGTTTGGGTTTTTACCTTCTCCCTATGAACAATTACCAGACCTTAGTTGTTTTGGTCCTGTTGAAGTTATTGTTGAATCACCAAATGTTAGTATAAATAAATCTGTTAGCCATTCAAACGGATGGCTAACAGTGGTTGTTTCCCGCCAAAAAAGAGGAACTGCCTCAGTCTCCTAACGAACTCAATCACAGGGAGGGAAGTAAAAATAAAAAAATGGAATAATATGGTTGCATCTGTGTGCACACCCTCTTATAACTGGGGATGTCGCTGTGTTCAGCAGTAAAGAATCACATCCAAACTTGTGTTAAGTAGGAGTCGGGAGACCCTGCCATCATCCTTTAAAGTGCCTCTGAGGAATCCCAAAGAAAGATCCGCTGGGCTAGTAGGTCTTTTCCTGACATTTTCTTAGCCGCATCCTACAGCAGAAGCCATGGTCTGCAGAGAGCTTCCAAAGCATCCGAGGGATCTCATTGTGAAAAGGTATCAGTCAGGAGAAGGGTACAAAAGGATTTCCAAGGCATTAGATATACCATGGAACACAGTGAAGACAGTCATCATCAAGTGGAGAAAATATGGCACAAGTGTGACATTACCAAGAACTGGACGTCCCTGCAAAATTGATGAAAAGACTAGAAGAAAATGGGTCAGGGAGGCTGCCAAGAGGCCTACAGCCACATTAAAGGAGCTGCAGGAATATCTGGCAAGTACTGGTTGTGCGGTACATGTGACAACAATCTCCCATATTCTTCATATGTCTGGGCTGTGGGGTAGAGTGGCAAAACGGAAGCCTTTTCTTACGAAGAAAAACATCCAAGCCCAGCTAAATTTTGCAAAAAACACATGTAAGAAGGGAGCAAGTGCCAAAAAAAAGTAGCGCTTTGTAAGGAAGATTCAACATTCCTTAGAGATAAGCTGCTCTGTGCATGAGAAACTAACTGCTTTGCTGAGATGCGAGAAATTGTAACCCATGCACATAGTCCTCAAGGACCAGTGAACTGCTGCATACTTTTGTTTCCTTTTTAGAACTGTATAAAAACTTGAACCCTGTTGATCTCGGGGTCCCCCACCCTGCTGGGCACCCGAGGGCGCCCTTGTCTTATCTGAATAAACCTGTCGCCCTTTCCTCCGAGAAATTGTCCGCTTATTATTATTATTGCTTGGGCCCTGGCTTAATAGAATTAGCTGAGACACCGAGCTCTGGGAGTAACACACATCTGAAGTCTCCCAAAAGCATGTGGGGAAAAAGTTTTATGGTCTGATGAAACCAAGGTTGAGCTTTTCGGCCCTAATTCCAAAAGATATGTTTGGCGCAAAAACAACACTGCACATCACCAAAAGAACACCATACCCACAGTGAAGCGTGGTGGTGGCAGCATCATGCTTTGGGGCTGTTTTTCTTCAGCTGGGACAGGGACCTTAGTCAAGGTAGAGGGAATTATGAACAGTTCCAAATACCAGTCAATATTGGCACAAAACCTTCAGGCTTCTGCTAGAAAGCTGAACATAAGGAGGAACTTCATCTTTCACCATGACAATGACCCAAAGCATACATCCAAACCAACAAAGGAATGGCTTCACCAGAAGAAGATTAACGTTTTTGGAATGGCCCAGCCAGAGCCCAGACCTGAATCCAATTGAATATCTGTGGGGTGATCTGAAGAGGGCTGTGCACAGGAGACGCCCTTGCAGTCTTGACAGATTTGGAGCGTTTTTGCAAAGAAGAGTGGGCAAATATTGCCAAGTCAAGATGTGCCATACTGATAGACTCCTACCCAAAAAGGCTGAGTGCTGTAATAATATCAAAAGGCGCTTCGACAAAAGTATTAGTTTAAGGGTGTGCTCACAGATGCAACCATATTATTTCAGTTTTTTATTTTTACTTCCCTCCCCCTAAAAGATTTCAGTTTGTTGTTCAACTGAGTTGTACATTTCATAGGCCTCATCAAAGGTGGAAAAAATTCTGAAATGATTTATCTTTGTCTCATTTTTTTTTTTACATCACAGACACTTGACATTTTAACAGGGGTGTGTAAACTTTCTATATCCACTGTACTGTATAAGGCTGCAGGGGAGGATGTCCAGTATCAGCAGCCAATAGCACAGAAAAGCTGAGTTTCCCCGGGCTTGTGCTTCCTGGCACATCTCCACAGAGTGGCTGAAATACTCATGCAATTTCCCCTTCCTAACAGGCAATTGAAGAAGAAGGTGGAAACCCCGATGAAATCCCAGTGGCTTCAGAGAGCGCGAGCAAAAAAACGCCCAAAAGGACCGTGAAAGGTACAAAACGGCTACCAAGTCGAACTTGCTTTTTTGTTGCGGGTAGGTTTTTTTCGCCCCCCCCTTAGCCCTTTTATTTTACATGGATAGATTATGCATAGTTTTCTCGTTTTATGTCACAACCTTTAGATTGTAAACTCAAAGGTAGGGCTCATTTGGGGTTTTTCCCCAAACGTTGTATAGGTCAGAAATGTAAGTTGAAGTAAAAGCAGGTTGAGCCTTGCAGGAATAGGTTGCAGTGCATTATTTGTTTGTTTACTTATTTATTTTTCATTCATTCTGTTTTATTCGAACTATTCTGTGTGCTTTCCAGCAATGAAAAAAACAGCCAGATACTACCAAATCTGCAAATATAAATTAAAAATAATATAAAAGAACAGATCTAAAAAATCAAGATGGTAGCAACGGGCAAGAGACCAACTGCAGAGTAGAATGGACAATAAAAGACTAATAAGACATTATTGCCACTTTATTTAATTATTTAAAAAAAATTAGCTGGCCTAATTTCTCCTCGAAAGGACCTTCCTAGTCAGACTTTTAAATTGGGGGTGGCCAACTTTCATATTTTAGGGGATTATTCTAGGAACCAAAGTCATGTTTTGTCAGTAGAATTATAGCCTCCCTGAGAGTCAGGCTGGCTGAGAAGTGTGGCGCCATCCAGCAGTTCAGACTTCAGAACCATAAAGTGCAAGTGTGCCCTCCGTTAGGTGGAAATACTTACCATCCAAAGCGTGCATTTAGTACTGAAGTAGTAAAGGAAGTCCATATAAAGAAGTACATATGTGGAAGTGGTTCTCCTTGCACCCCTGCCTGCTACCAAGGGCAAGACTGAACGGTTTTGGACCCTGTATCCAATTTTCAAGCCTTCCTGTATTGATTTTAAGGCGACGATGCTCTCTGTTAAGCGGGGCCGGGACTGGGGAAAGCTTTGGAAAAGGCCACCCGTTCTGTCACTGATCCTGAATCCATCCTTCGTTTTTTTTTTAGGGCGAAAGCCGGAAGATGAAAGCGGCGACGACAATTGTTTGGAGGAGAATTCGAGAGATGGGCAGGTACAGAGGGAAGGGGAAGCATTACTGAAGCTGATTTTAAAACCCATGTGGTTTCAGCCACAGCCGGGATGCGGTTTTTCTCCTGATCTCTGTGTTGTCCCCCACCTCCTCCCCGCGACAGGAGGACACCGAAGCCAGTTCCGAGAACCTGCAGGACATCGACATGATGGACATCAGCGTTTTGGACGAAGCGGAAATAGACAACTCCAGCGCGGTGGACGGTGGGGAGGATTTCAGCTCCGAGAACGTCCTCGATTCGGACAAAGACAACATTGACGTGGAGATGAAGGAGCTCCCAGAGCAGCTCATGGAGAGCGAGGTAACGTTTTGTGGCTTGTGTGCGGTTCCTTTCGAATCTTCTTAGCGTTTAGGTTTGGCTGAGGTCTTCCTGTAGTCTGAGCCCCACCTTGGGCCTTGCCTAGAGAGTGAGGGGTCTCTGTTGTCGCTAAGCCAGGCGCTTGCCAGGCCCAAGAGTTCAGTGAGAAAGGCCAGGAGCCAGGGGTGTTGAGTGAAGCTGGAGTCCCAAGTGCGGTGGAGCAGGAGGCCAGCTGTGTGGAAAACGTATCTCATCCCATGTGTCTCCTGCTTCCTCAGGAGAACGCTGATGAACTCGAGGATCAGCTAGAGGCTGCTTCTCCGGGTTTAGCTGCAGTGAAGGTAAGGTCTCCTCTCGTGGGGTAAATTCATAATAGGGAATGGAGAAGGGCAGGCTTCAGGCCTCCGAGGGTCTCCTTTCGGTCTCCAGCAGATAAAGCCGGTAAAGGGGTGGGGGGAATAAAACATCAGCGTGGAGTTTAAAAACAAAACCAAGCAGTGTGCTTTTGTAGCCCATAAGCCTTTGTGGATGGCAACTGTCAAGACAGTTCGGAATCAGGAATCCTTTCCCATGGACTGTAAATGGTCCAGAAACGGCCCCTATTGGGAAAGGCCACTCTTATTTTCTGCTCCCTCTTAGCCTTTCTTACTGACCAGCTCCTGAACCAGCTGCTTCTCCTGCGGGCAGTTCTTCAACCTGCCCTTTCTCGGCACACGGCCGCATCAACGGGGGGGACCTCAGCTGCTCGTTTCCATTTCCCTGCCTGTTGGCTCTGATGTATAACTGAAAGGTGTCATCAGGAGCCTTGCCTCTTTGAAGCTGGCCACTGCAGAGAGGTTTTGCTTTCTGCGGCTGTTGCTGCATTTTCCGTTTGAGTCCATGCCTGAGAAGCAGACAGAGGCCATTAATGCTGTCATGAAACATTTTTTTAAACACAGGCCACCAATGTTTCACACCGCTGTATGTAAAAAAAAAGAAAAAATCTCTAGCCAAATCCTGCAGTCTGTAAAAATAAATATTAGCAAAGCGGTATCTCAGGCTGGCACATTTTTTTAATCAGGAAACAGTCCCCCCCTCCCCCAGTATTTTATGTTCATAGCATGTTTGCGATCAAAACCTCATATGGCAGGATACAGGTAACTGAGATGTTCTAACAGTTTAAACCGGTTTAGAACAATGGACTTCCCAAAGCAGAGCAGCTTGTCCTCTTGCTGCTGGTCCTTCCGAGGCTGGTCGATTGAGTACCCAGCTCACTGGGTGGGTGGGCCATGTGTAGCCTGCGCCATGAAATTATTTTAAAAAACCCTGAGAATGCTTTAAGTGCTGTGGGGTGGTATATGAGCAGCATCCATTGCTTTTAAGTGCATGAACTTGGCCACGATCCTGGGACCGAGGAGAGGGTGAGAACGAACCCCATCCTACAATTATTGTATTTGGATCTGGGAGATTTGGAACTTAAGCCTCCCGATCTTTGCAAACGACAAGCGCTTCAGAAGCACAACAGGTGCCTTTGCAGGCTTGGCTTCTGTGTCACGCTGAGGCCACCCCACACCCGAGAGCATAAGGAGAAGCTGGTTGCAGAGAAATTAGACACGGGGAGAGAAATCTGTGGTGGTATATAAACAGCACACTTTGCTTTTTTGCCTTGATAAGAGGAAAGAAAGGGGTGATCTTTCCCTAAACCAAACACACACGCAAAGAAAAAGGGAGGTGCGGATTGGGGAGCCCCAATGTGTGGGGGAAATGTTCCCAGCAGATAGATTAGGGGTGGCAAAGATTACCTCTGCTTAGTCTTGTTAGACTGTCTTGAAGCTGGGGGGGGGGGGGGGCGTTGGCACTCCTGCTGGAACCAGGGGAGGGAATTCTTGGTCAAGGGTCTGAAGAGAGGACAAGCAAACTGAAGGCCTGGGCCAGAAACAACTTGGGCTAGCAGGCTTCTCTGGCCCAATTCCGGATTTTTGCAGGGTGTGTGTGTGTGTGTGTGTGAGAGAGAGAGACTGTTTTCAGCTTATACATGAGGCTTGGCAGGGGAGCAGCATCAGAGTTCAGAGAGAGAGAGACGAGGCACCTCGGAAGATTCACCCCAAAACAGCTAATATGGCGACCGTGTGTCTTGTATAGGGTTTCTAGCCAGGCTGACTACCCTGTTTCCCCTAAAATAAGACCTCACCTGAAAATAAGCCCTAGTATGATTTTTCAGGATGCTCGTAATATAAGTCCTACTCCAAAAATAAGCCCTAGTTAAGTGAAACCCCGCCCTCCACCACTGTGCAGCAACCAGAAGAAGAGGACAGGACTGTCTTTGAATACATGTAGATGGTTGTACATGACAAAAATAAAACCTCCCCTGAAAATAAGCCCTAATGCGTTTTTTGGAGCAAAAATTAATATAAGACCCTGTCTTATTTTCGGGGAAACAGGGTAGCTATCTTGCCCTCTGTTAATCCTGTTTCCCACCTGACCTGCTGGCCTGAATCCTGCCTACTGGCTCGTCCTCTCCGATGGTCTGGGACAGTTCAGCAGAAGTCGAAGATGAGTTGACTCCATTTACAAAAATACAGGCTATTGATTGAAGTGCGTTTGTTGTAGTTGTGTGAGGTGGTGGTGGTGGTGGTTGCAATCCTTTGGCTTCCTTGAGCCCTGTGGGTAGCAGGAAACCGAAACATGACGTCTAAGAAATGAATGAACTTGATGGCGTTGCAGGGGGAGGAGGTGGCGGGCAGCGGCCATATGGCACTGCGTAGGTGCCGTGTAGCTTTTCCAAAGTTGATTTTTTGTGCTCGTTGACAAACCCCACACCTTCCATGGCACAAGAAACCCGGACAGAGCCAAGTTGTGGAATTGTGATGATGAGGCACAGACCCTGCTACAAACGAGCATTTTTCCGGCAGGCTGTGGTTGTGCCTCTTGTAAATAACAACGGCAGGCCCACTTCCCAGTTGATAAAATTTTTACCCTCTTCACTGTTTCCAACATTTGTTAATATTCCACAGCCAAACACCATTCCCTTGATTGAAATCTATATTCCTATCATCAGATTTTAATTTTCAAAAATCTCATGGCCTGTATTTTCTCTCCAGTGGCCTGAGAGAGTTCCAAAGGCCAGATTCACTGTAATCTGATCAACATGGTCCTCTAGTTTCCCTATTCTAATCTAGCAAATCTTGAAATAATAGTGTATTTTGCCCCCTCTTTTTTTTCTCCTTCCATCGTTTTCCTTGTTCCAGATTTTAAACTGTAACCTCAGCTCTACCTCCAGGTCAGGAGTCTTGTCTTACTGTTCTTTATAAAGCTTCATGCCCATTAATGGCACCGTGTAAATAATTTCACTCAGCGCTGTGTCACTTTTTGTCCAAACAGGTGTACGCAGGATCACAGTATTCAATACTTCAGACAGTTTCTGCTCCATTTAACTGTTTCTCCCTATTTTTACAGGACTTGGAAGAGCAGTGTTCAGATGCAGGTATTTCTCAATTATTTTTTTCTAGCTCTTTCTCCCTCTCTCTCTCCCTCTCTTTTTTTTTAAAGGATTTATCCTTACAAGACTACTTATACAAATGCATAGCAGACAATCGACACCATTTCGAATTTGATAAAGGTGTGAACCACAAGTGTATCTTTAGCTCTGAGAAGTCATGCTAGTCGTTTAGTGAATGAACTTTCTAGGTTTGAAAAGTATTTATTTAATGTAGACGTGTAAATAGTTCCATTTAGATTTACAAATGCAGTAGAAGAAATGTTAATCGAAAGTGTGCAGAAGACGTTCTACCTGTAGAACAGACCTTTAGACGTATGTGTATATACATATAGAGAGATAGATAAATATAGATAAATGATTGCATGATCAGTTAGAGTAGCGATGTTAGTTGAAAGCGTTAAGTGAGTTAGAAGATCACAGAAGAAGGAAGACAAGAGGTGCTGCGTGGAAATTACCTAAAACAATATTTCCTTTCTTGGACTTTCACACGTTCACATATCATCAGAAGACATTCCTCTTTTCATATTGGACAGCCCAGCTTTAAACAAAAAGAAAGAAATTCAGAGTTTGAAATGGAATTTTGTTTTCTTTGATTCATTCCGTTTTAAGTCTCTTGGAATTTGAGAAGAATAAGCCTCTTGGAAGACCTGTCAAGAACAAGCCAGAAGGTTTTCGTTAAACTGACAGAGTCGTATCTTTTTCTTCGTACAGTATGATCTTGCTTTAGTAAGCCATGTCTAGTTAGCTGTAGGCGTTTGAATGTGGTCTAGCCGAGGGTGTTCCAATCTCTGTGTAGCCTTAGCCGTTCTCTCGGTGTTAGTGGGGCAGCCATGCCCCTTCCGCATTTGTCTTTGCTGTGTTTCCCTGGTGATTAAACCTTGTGCCATTCTATTCCTGTTAAATCCATAGAAAATGAGAAAATGCTCGACATTTTGGGTGACACTTGTAAATCTGAGCCCCTTAAAGAGGAAGAGGAAGAAGAGGAAGACAAAGAAGAGCCTTCCGAAGCGGAGCAGGCGCAGGAAGCGAGCAGCCCGTGGCCCGGCAAGCCGGCGGCCGAGGAAGAAGAGGAAGAGGCGCTCGGCCCCGCCGCTCAGCCGGACGAAGAGCCGTTAGACTCGGAGAGCCGTGCGGGCCCGCCCGCGGCCAAGAAGGAGGAAGAGGAAGACGAAAACTTAGGGGTAGCGAAAGGGAAGCCGAGCGAACAGAGAGTTGAGGAAGCCGAGCTGGACTCTGACTCTTTAGCGGTAGAGAGCAGGAGTGGAGGAGGAGGAGGTGAGAGTAGCGGAGGCGCGCAAGCGGAGGAAGCCAGTAGTGAGGCAGCCGCGGAGACGGACGCAGGTCCCCAGGTGGCTAGCCCAGAGGCCGAGAAGATGGAAGCCAAGGCTAATGGTGAGGAAGAGTCCTCCGCCACTAGAGAGCCCTCTGCCCCAGAAGGGGGTGATCAGAACACGAGGTTTGTTGCTTCTCCGTTCTAGAACAGATGCTGTCTTTTAAAAAAGAGAGAGAAAAAAATCTCTTAAGAGATGGGATTGGTGCATTTCTTCTAATTGGCCTGCCAGATCCCTGAAAATCCTTACCTTGCCTAAAACGCATCTTTTAGGGTTTCTTTTTCCCCTTGTCAGTATAAAAAGACCCCCAAATGTGGTTCCCTGCTCCCTTTTTTTGCAACCTTCCGAAGCAATATTAGAAAAGGTTGCTTTTCTTAAACTTCTGCATTTTGAGTTGTCTGCAAGATCTGTTTTGCCAGGGTGCCCCTAAACCCTTTGCTTATTTTGATGAGATGCTTTTAATGTTGCCTTTAATACATAATGGTGTTGTACAAAACTAATTCTGGTAGGTACTGCTTTTTATTCCATTTCACATATTCCAAGACCCTTTGACTCCTTTTTCCCTTTTGATTTTTCTCTTCTGTTATTTCCCTCCTTTTTCTCTCCTTAGTTCTGAGGAGGCCCAAGATGCAAAACTGGCTCCAAAAGAGGAGAAAGGTATGGGACCTCAAAATCCTACCTTCACCCATCTTCAGATTCTCGCTCTTGGCTTGATAACGTCTTGGCCTCAAAATGTTCCAGCTACAGTGCAGTTCCGCTTCAAATTAGGTCCATGTTTCACCAGCCAGTGTCTGACACGGCCATGACATGTGGCGACCCTGATCTGTAATGTACCTGCTTTGCTAGGCCGGCGTCCCTTCAGCGGTCTGGTTCGGGGGGAATTGGGGCTTTGGGATTAACAGCTTCCTGTTTCCAACCAGGTCACAGCGGCAGCAGCAGCAGCACCAATTCCGGCCGGAACTTCTGGGTCAGCGGCCTTTCTTCCACCACCCGCGCGACAGACTTGAAGACCCTCTTCAGCAAATATGGAAAAGTACGGCCATGTTGAATACTCTTTGAGCTGCGTGGTAAAGAGACAGAGGAAGGAGGCCTTCCACAAAATGGTGCTGCAGACCTTCGGTCTCAAACAGAAGCATTTGGGTCCACCGTTTCAGCCAGCCCATTTCCCCCACCCACCCATTTGACTTTGTGAGCTTGTGTAGCTACCCACAAATGCCTTTTTATTTATTTGTCCACTTAAAAGTTGGGGGATAAAGGTGCTGTTTTCCCCGGCCATTAAGAGAGTTTTGGCCTAAACCTCACTGACCAGATGCCACAAATGGGTGGCTAACTTTAGCATGTTCCTCTGCTGGATTTGAGACCCTACTCCCCGAAGTTCAAAATCTTTAAGAAGAAAAGGAGAGAAATAAATCAGTGGAGCGGTTTATTGAAATGCCTTGAGCTCCTTGCAGGTGCATGGGGAGGGGGAGAAAAATCCTTTTAAAAAATCCCATGCACAGATGACTCCTGCTTTGCTTCAGAGGTGCTGGGAACAAATAACAGGGCAGTGGCACCAGTGCCATTTGGATGACCGGTATGAAGTAGGATGCTGGTACATGTGGTTCTCTTGGCTTGATCTAGCGCAGCTAAACAGGTTAGGACCAGGTTTCTCGAGTGCTCGGTTTCCCCGTGTTAACACATGTAAAAGGATGCCGGAGTGTAACCCAGCGGTGTTTTTGCTGCATTCTCTTGTCTTGTAATTTTTTCCCCTCCTTCAAATACATAAGTAATTCTAATGAATAGTTACCCAACTGTGTTAAATCCATATACTTCCTTCCCCTCTCCAGGTGGTTGGTGCCAAAGTAGTGACCAACGCTCGCAGTCCGGGTTCTCGGTGTTACGGTTTTGTAACGATGTCCACAGCTGAAGAAGCCACAAAATGCATTACCCACTGTCATAAAACAGAGTTGCATGGCAAAATAATTTCTCTTGAAAGGGTAAGTAGAGGCTTTGTTTGTGTGTGTGTGTGTGTGTGTGAGGGGGGTTATCCCCACCACGACTGAAGAATAAAACTTTTTTTCTAATGAGAAATATAATTTCAGGCAAAAAATGAACCAGCTACAAAGAAACTTTTGGATAAAAAGGAAAGTGATGTGAAGAATGAAGGATCAGCCAGTGAAAGGTAAGATTTATCAAGCTCGTCCCCTTTCTTTCCCTATATATGTCTGTATTTTAATTGGAAACACATATATGCATCCTTGCTAGCAACGATGTGTTCAGATGTGTCAGACTGACGAGTTCTACAGTTTGGCTCCCAGTTCAACTGCATTTGAAGAAAATCAGTTTCTGCTCCAGATTAACAATTTGGACTTGAATCTATCTTGCTTGCTTACTTGCTTGCTTATTTTCTTTCCTTCTTTCTTTTTGGCAGGTCTGCCAGTGTTAAAAAGAACGAGAAGGCTGACCAAAAAGACGACGCTAAGAAAGCAGATGAAAAAGATGAAAAGGGAAAGGAGGAGTCGAGATCTGGATCGGCTGATCAATCCAAGGCTTCAAAATCGGGTAATCTGCAGTGTTTCTCACGGGTGGGGGGGGGGGAGAGAATGTGATGGTTGTGTTGTGGGTGTCCCCGAATCCCGTGTCAGGAAGTTTAGTTCTCCTTCCTGCTTTTCTGCAGGGAGCAAAGGAACAGAAAGGACTGTGATCATGGATAAATCTAAAGGCGAGCCTGTTATCAGCGTCAAGACAAGCAGTCGATCAAAAGAGAGAGTAAGTAAACAGCCACCTTGTCCTTGAGGCATGCTGCTTTAATTGTTTACTTCATAACTAAATGGATGCATTAAAATGCCCAGCTCCTGTGGAAGAAAAAGGGCAAGGGGTCAGCCAGGGATGATGAAACTTGTAGTACAGCACATCTTGAAAACCAGTATTGGGCACGGCTGCCCTACTCGGTCTCCGGCAGTAAAAAAGGTTACTTCTCTCTGGATCGGAAAGTCACCTTCCAAGTCTTCGTCTGGAATTAATTTGTCTTAGAGGGAAGCCGTCAGTTTTTGTCTCCTCAGCTAGTCCAGTAGAAGAGTGGCTTTATATACAAGTAGAACTAGGTCGGTCTGCTCACGTGACTCTGTGCGTGGCTGAGAGAAAACACCAGGAGGTTTGAGCATTTGAATGGAGGCACAGAAAACGCCCAAAAACGAAAATCTTCGTGAACAACCCAGTTAGGTTGCTCTGTACGTCAGCAGTTGATTAAAAAACATGGATCAGGAGGAGCACATGGGGAGGTCCTGGGAGCCCCCAGGGGGTTTCAAGGAGTCTTGTTGGGAGCCGCAGATAGAAAGAGCGCGCCGTCTAAATTGAGATTCGCTCAGACTGAACCCAGTGGTGGCTCTCAGCCCTGCAACCATAACAGCGTGACCAAAAAAAGCACTGTTGACCATGGCATTCTATGTAGTTAATCTCTCTCTCTCTTTTTTAAATTTAATTTAATTTATTTATTTATTTGGTGACTTTCAATGTTCAACCCAGAGCACTAAGAGCCAGGATCGCAAATCGGAGAGCCGAGAGAAGAGCAGAGAAAGGCAGGGGTCGGAGCCCTTCAGCAAATCCCGAGGCAGACATGAGGAGGAAGACCGACATCGGTAAGATCCGTACGGCAAAACAAGCGGCTTGCTTGTTCCTTCGTGTGCCTCCTGGTCTGCCGGGCAAGGCAAGCCTGGCACTTCGCCAGTCAGGTCCCAGACCAGGGAAGGAGTGAGGCAGGAAGAGAAGGGCCCAGCAATTCTGAGATGACTCAGTACTGCAAAACTCGCCACCGTAGACAACCGGGCCGGCCAATCCAAAGCCACGGTCCAAAGAGAGGGGCCAGAGCGGGAGAGCGTCCAACTGAAGGCAGTTTTATAGTCCTGCCCCGGAGCTCCACCCAGCCGGGGCGTGGCGGCCCGGCCGGTGTGTCCGACAGGAAGGAGGAGAACGCACCAGCAGGGTTTGGCCCCCTGGGAGGAAGAGCCCTCTCGGGAGGAGACGGCCTGCTCACGAGGCGGCCTCCCCTGCAGCCAGGCTCATGGCTTCTGCCTCCGGGGCTCCCAAAGGCGAGTGGGCAGCCCCACCCTCTGCAGACTCGGGCACCTCGTTCCTTCAGGGGTCTGGACTCCCAAGGGGGCCCCGGAGAGTCTGGTTCGTCGGGCTCGTCCTCGCAGGAGAGCTCCTCTGCTGAGGTCGGGTTGTAATAACGGAAGGCCATTTCCCTTCCCGCACCCTCAGTTTGCTTTTGTTTTGTGTTCAGAGGAGAAACTTGAGCATAAAAAGCACATGCACCCATAAAGCTCCCCTGGATGCATTCACAAAACGGGGGAGACAGGAACTCGTCATCTCGTGGGTGGAAAAAAACAAACTTCGGTGTTCTCATCGCATTTTGAAAGTCTAAAATTTGGGAATTGGGTGACACTGGGTAACCATAAAGCCTTGGGTAGCGGCAGGATAGCTCCTGCCCTCTGGATCATTAGAGGCAAAATGCTGTTTGCTCCTGTGATTAATTACTTAAGGGCTCTCTTTGGTTCGTGTTTGGCATTTATTCTTATAGCTACTTAAAACCATTTGTTGTGAAACACAAGCGTATTTTTCAACCTTCTAAGACAGCCATAAAGTGCTTTATTTCTCGTTCCCTTACTGTATTGTGCCGCTGATGATCTAATAGGAGAACAAATGAATGAATAAATAAATAAGTTACAACGCAGATTTGGGTGACTGGATGAAACAGCAGGCTTTAAGATGTTACTTTGGCATGAAACCAACCATTGTGTAAGCTGCCGGTAGAGGGGCAGAGCAGAGGCCACAGCGGGGCTCTTGCCTAGCCTTGCCCGCTTGGCCAGAGAGGAGGCCGACCGTGGGCCCAACGTGCCTGCCGCAGGGAACTGAGCGTGGTTTCTGCTCTGCCCCCTGCCGATGCAGCCGCTACCCGCTGGGAAAAGCAGAAGCTCTTAGAAGCCATCAAAGAGCAAGAGGAAAGGGAGCGGCTGGAGATTGCCCGGGAGAAGCTGGAGTTCGAACGGACCCGTCTGGAGCGGGAGCGCATGGAGAGGGAGCGGCTGGAGCGGGAGCGCATGCGCATCGAGCACGAGAGGTGGCGGGAGCAGGAGCGCATCCAGCGCGAGAGGGAGGAGCTGCGGCGCCAGCACGACCAGCTGCGCTACGAGCAGGAGCGGCGGGTGACCCTGCGGAGGCCGTACGACGCGGATGGGAGGTGAGGTCAACTTGGCTGCCGCCGACTCACGAGTAGCTTTGGGCGGACGCTTTCCCCACACTTTGTGCAGGTGGTCGTCGAGGTTCTATCCCCCTAGCTTAGCAGGAGATGAGAAAGGTCTGTGTTTGCCTCGGATCCTCGCGAGCCATTGCCAGTTCCCTCCGCTCTGAGCTAGAGAGATGGGAAGTCTGATCTGAAGAAAAGCCGGCCCATGTTGCCAGCAGGGCATGAATGTCTCTCATCTCTGGGGTAAGATGTGTATTGATAAGAACCCGCCCAGGTTCTCTAGAATGGATAAACAGAGACGTCTTCAATGCGTGCGAAGCTGCCCCAAATACTCTGGAAATAAGTCTGAGGCTTTACTGAACTCTACAGTCCCTCCAGATCCGCTTTGTCTTGTGTTCAGGAAAGCGGTGTCTCTCTTTTCTCCGAAGCTGTTGCTTTGCCAAAGGAGGAGTGTTTCAGTAGATGGCAACTTTACGTTGCGTAGGCTGGTGAAGTCACAGGAAGGAAGCTTAAGGCTTTTTGGAATGGGAAATGGCGCATGCCCTCGTGAGAGCGGTCTTCCTTTTTTGCTTCTCCGTTGTTTCTTCGCCAAGGCCTTTTGCAGGCTGTGGCGTTTCTTTCCTCTCTTCGCCCGTCACCTTGGTTTGGCGGCTGAGGAACAACAGGGCAGGGAGAGAAGGGGGACCCCTTGTGTCCTGATTCGTTCTGTGTCCTTTTCCTTCCAGGAGAGACGATCCTTACTGGCTAGAAGCAAAGCGGATGGCGATGGACGACCGTCACCGCTCCGATTTCAGCCGCCAGGATCGGTTCCGTAACTTTGACCACAGGGATCGTGGCCGCTTCCATGACCACAGTCTGGACAGGTTAGGCCAACCGTCTCTCTGTGTTTGCCTCCCGGCTGATTCTAGCCATTCGCTTACCCTTTGCTTGGGTGTACCAGGGAAACGATACAAGGGGCCTCACCTTCAGCTTATTGTTATTTTCAGGAGAGAAAGTTCACGCGGCATGATGGCGGACAGAGACACACAGGTGAGCTGCTTTCAGGGCCAACTTGGTGGCCGCAGAGACGAACGTTATTTTGCTTCTTTAAAAGAGCGTTCAGTTTTGTAAATAAAGACGGCCGAGTCTGCTTCAAGAATCCCTGCCGGGCAGTGGATCTGGCGTTGAGCCTGCTTAACAGCCCAGTGAATGCCTTTTCTGTCCCATTCTGCAGCACTATACAGACGATCGGCACCGGGGACCGGATCGTGACTCGCGGGACAGCTGGAGCAGCTACAGTTCTGACAGGCGCATGAGCGAGGGGCGGGGAATCCCTCCACAGTCCCGGTGAGTGGCCGGAGATGGAGGGAGCAAGCCCACCGATCAGCGCTTAGATCTGGACACCACTCACATCATGAAAGAGAGTGTGTGTTGTGTTTCCCAGTACTCGGAAGGAACAGGACTGGCCGGGGGGAGGGGGGCGGAAATGTCACCAGTATTTTCAACCCAACTTTCTTAAACCACCATATTTATTTGAACTGGATGTGGGGAAATGTGGCCCTGGCCAGATTAGTCCGTTTCTCCTACTGGGACCCTCTAAAGCCCCTCTGGATGCGTGCAGACGGATAAACACTTTCTCTGGAATATTTTCTCCTTTCTTCCCAGAGATGGCCGTGACTGGGGGGATCACTCTCGGAAATACGATCCGGATCGCTCCTGGCAGAGCAACGACGACGGGGGAACCCTGGGACGGGATCACGACCGGTGGCGAGGTGACGTTTTCCAGCTGAACCCTTTCCCTTCCCTTTACGGCGGCTTTTAAAAAGCTGGGTGCCCTGGCTGAGAGACGCAAGGCCTTGGGCTCGGGGGGGGGGGGGGAGATCCCAAGACACACAGTGCTAGAAGAGAGAAAGCTGAGGACAGGGGTGGTGCTCGGCCGCCACCTGCAGATTCCAACCCAGGGCTTTGGGATTTTCAGAGCCGTCCAAGCATGTGGGGCGTGAGTGTATCCTAAAGGGTGCGTGTGTGTTCTTTCTAGGTGGGAGCCGAGGAAGGCGCGGCCACGTGATGCGAGGGGGCATGTCTGGGTAAGCAGCTTTCTGGACTCCGAATCACAGCCACCTCTTTTCCTTCTGCATTTCATAAGTCGCCGTTTCTTAAGTTCCTCTGGCGCCTCCTCTCTTCTGACGCCAGGAAGCCCTTTCCGAAATTATACTCTCTTGCAAACTACCGGGCGATGGCGTAGAAGTTGCAGTAACTTTTGTAATTTAATTTTTGTCTCTAGCATAACATTGTTGCCCCTTTATCCCAGGCAAGAAAGAGGCTGGGTCACCCGATCTTCCGAATAAGGTCAAAACAGCCTCCACTCTGGTTTTGACTGAAGGGGGGGGGAGCCTATTTTTGTCCAGTTATACTATTCCTGAAAAGTGTTTTTTTTTTAATGATTTTGGCCAACCTTTGGCGATTCCTCTGCCCTTCTGAAGCGTTCTGGAGCAGTGAACGAGAGTCCCAAGTGCGACAGGGCCACAAACCCTTCTCTTTTGGGATTTCTTTCTAGCCGGGGAGGGTTCCTGTCGGGAGGCCCGCAAGCCTCACACGGAGGGGAGGCCCGAGGAGAAGACTTTGCAGGACAAGACAGGGGGAGCCGGCCGAGCGATCCTCGATTCAACCGTCACTACTGAATGTTTTACTGTGTTCCCTTTCCTTTCCCTTTTTTTTTTAAACTGTACAAATGGCGAGATGAGAAGAAAAGCAAAACACGCAAACCCCCCCTCCACACACACACACACACACTACTGCTCTGTGTATCACTGACTGTGACTTCTAAGTTAACCTTCATCGTTTTACTTCGTAGCCCAACATGTGAAGCCATCTGGGGTTTTTTTGTAACGTGTTCCTGTCTGTGCTGTTTCTTCCCCCCCCCCCCCTTCCGACTCCCACTCCATGTGCATTCTCTCTCTTCTTCCCCCCCCCCACCCTCCACCGACTTAAAAATAAAAACGTATTTCTTTTATGAGGCATTCCATTTTCTATAAATAAACAGTTTACAACTACCTGGCTTTCATTTTCAAATTGTACGCGCGGAAGTGTCGCGGCGTTGGCCGAAGAGGCCAAAAAAACAACAACCAAGCATTGAAACAAGGTGTTCATCAACTCACTCAGAGATCGGTTTGGGCGAGTGGTAGAAAGAACCAAGCGAGTGTTGTATTAAAAGGGAAAAAAATGGCAAGAAATTGTACCATGGGATAAGAAGAGACGAGACTTGTTAAATCAGCCTCAGAGGTCCTGTTAAAGCTTGCAGTCCTATCAGGAGCCCAACACCTCCCTCATGTTCCCATCATCCAGTTATCCTCCTCAAGTTTTGTGCCGTCCGTCTCTTTAGGGCTGGTCCCAGGTGGCAACCAGGACTACAAGTCCCATCATTCTACCTATGCCTTCTAGGCAAAAATAATTCCTTTTGCCTTCCTATGATAAAATGATCCCTTCAAGTGTCAACCTTGTGAGAAACAGGATTTTAAAAAAAAAATCCCCCTCTGATTATCGGCCACTCTGCGTGCTTTAATTCACTTTCTAAGCTTAACAACTTCTAAAATCTACACTTTTCTTTTGAGGTGTAATTGTGGTCTAGTCTTTACGTTGTATGGTTCAGAGTTGACACAGCCCGTCAGGGGAGCTCAGCATTGTGTTGAAAGAAAACGGATTTGACCTCTGCTGCTCCTTGTCACCTGCGATGATCCTCTATCTACAGTTCCTCAACACTGGGGGGTTGGGGTTTGCAGAATCACGCAGGCCTTCTCCTTTTAGAACTCAGTTGATCTGATTTGGGTACTCGGGTGTAAGAGGATGCACCGATTCCAGCAAGTGTCTTAAGTTGAACATAGTAGGGCCCACGGGAACAATTCGTGCTGAGCCTTTAGAAAGACAGAACGAACTGGGCAGGTTTAGTCCTGAGAAAATAAGACTGAGGGGAGATAGGGTAGCGTTCTTCAAAGGCCTACAGAGGAGGGGCAGGATCTGTCGTCCGTCATCCCAGACAGAGTACAGGACATGTCAGAATTGCCACAACTTACAGGAAGCGGATTTAGGCTGAATCTCACAAAAAACTTCTTAACTATTAGAGCAATACGAAAATGGAAAAGTCGTCAGGATAACATTCTTCAAAGACTTGAAAGGTAGGCCTACAGAGGAGGGGCAGGATCTGTCCTCGATCCTCCCAGAGTGCAGTACTCGTAATAATGGGCTCAAGCGAGAGGAAGCCACATTTTGGCTGAACCTCAGGAAAAACGTAACCGTTAGAGCAGTACGACAATGGGACCCCTGATCTTGGAAGGTGGTGAGCACTCCGATGCTGGAGGCCTTCAAGAGGAAATGGGACCGCCGTCTTGTCCGATGTGCTTCGATTTGGGTTCCCGCCTTGAGCCTCAGAGGCCCCTTCCAACTCAATCCTGTCATTCGTCCAGCCTTTGATTACAGAGTGGGCAAACGCAATCTCAAGCCCAAGTCCAAGCTTAAAATCACTTGGGGAAGAAACTGCATAAGATCGATGGCGGGTGTCTTCCAGAAGCCTCACATTAAGCTTCAACCTTTCCTAGGAGCAAAACGGATGCTGAGGCAGTCCCAGTTCAGGCGCATTGCGAGAAGGCAAAGGATTCTCTGGAAAAGACGGTAACACTGGAAGAAGTAGAAGGCAGCAGGAAAAGAGGAGGACCAAACACAAGATGGGCTGACCCCCTCAAGGAAGCCACGACATTTGAGTTTGCAAGAGCTGAGCAAGGTTGCGAATGATGGGACCTTTTAAGAGTCCCTAACCGGTTAGGGTTGCCCCAAGTCGAAAGCATTTGGGCAGGGACATCACTCCTGCCTGTCCTGCACCCGCAGAAGGAGGAAGAGAATGTGGCGCCCCCTCCCCAGAAAATAGAAAAGAAAGTCCATACCCTCAACAAGGAAAAGGAAAGGGAATAACCAGGAAATGTTGCCATTGATTTTCCTGACCTTTGTCCGTAGATTCAGCTCGAGATTTTGGTGACTGTGCTTCGTTCCTATCTGGGTTTTGTCATCCGAACCCACCATCTGAGAACGGCAGAGCTGGAAGGGA
Source organism: Intellagama lesueurii (assembly GCA_037013535.1). Lineage (NCBI taxonomy): Eukaryota > Metazoa > Chordata > Lepidosauria > Squamata > Agamidae > Intellagama > Intellagama lesueurii. The sequence goes on from JBAJHW010000020.1 coordinate 5,555,018, forward strand.
ACCCCTAAAGGTCATCCAGCCCAGACCCTGTCCAGGAGACCTGGCGGGGGATTCGAACTCCCCACCTCCGGCTCCGCAGCCAGAGACCACCTCCACCCTGGAGCTGCTAATAATTTCCAAGCTCTGATTCCGACAGGTTGGTGACCTTGGGAGTCTTTTAAAGTCATTTATAAATGGGGTGGATACGTGCTGATTTTTGGAGCTTGGCAGTGGAGCCAAATGATTTTTCCCCCGTATGGGGGAAACAACCCTAGGGATTCGCAACCTCCAAAGAGTCCTCTTGTCCAGATCTTGCAAACCCAAAAAGCCGTGGGTTTTACGTGGAGTTGAGCCATCTCACCTTCCCCCTTCCTCTCCTCCTGCTGCCTCCCACTTTTTCATCAGCTTTATTACCTTCCCCGGGGCGTTTTTGGTGCGCGCATGTGTGTGTGTGTTTTTTTTTTAAAGTATTTTAAAAGAAGAGGGTGGGGTGGCACAACCTCCGGCATGCAGCTTTTCACTAAAACATGCCCGTGCAGTATTCTTGATCTGTTCCAGTGCGCTTACATCCAGTGACGAAGACTGGCTGAATGCAACACGCCTTAACCGAGGAAAGGGAGGAAGGAGAAGCGTCGCCTTTCGAACCATGCTATTCTTCTCCTACTTAAGTTTGCCTCTCTGGAGCACGGCTCTTTCCAAATCGCCTGCCTCAGGTAAGATTTTGGTCCTGCTTCTCTTTTGGACCGGGTCCCGTCCTTTGATCCGAAACGAAGGATCTGCAAATCGAATTAAACCCATTTGCAGTCTCTCAAATGACTCCTGCACTTTACGGGACTGTTCTCTTGAGTTTATTTATAAGATCCTAACCAGAGACTGATCCTTGATCCCCCCTGCTTTGTTTTATTTTGCAGTAACTCAGATAACTCAGGCATAACTACATTAGATTACGATTAAGAGGCATAACTACTGTTTTGGCAGGGTAACTAACTAGTTTTTATTATTTTATAGTTACCAGCCTGTGGCCTCCACACTTAGTTGTGGATTGTAGCGCTCTGGTGGCGTGTACGAATTAAAGGAAATGAATAATTGTATAGTTTAATGGCACCAAGCGTTTGAAAAAGTGTAGATCTGGGAACACGGCCATTCCGTTATTGCTGGGCATCGAAAACGCGGAGTGGCCGTCTCGTAAAAGCGAAGATTTTGTCATCATAAAAGATGGTACGTCAAGAAAGGGTGGCCGGCGTAGGGCAATTGAAGGAAGCTTGAATACGTGGAATTTCCTACCGTGGAAAATCCGAGGTTGATTTTAAAAAAGAGAAAAGGGAAACGGTTTTGTAAGGGTATAAATATGGAGGAATAAGACATCCACAGTCGTGACAGGCATCATCATAACAAGACACCGGCCCTGTTGTTGGTAGCACTGGGGCAGATCCACAGCAGCTGCAGAAAATCAACGATGGGATTTCCTCCTTAGACATTTTTGCTGGGTGAGAAAAGATTTTCCGTGCTTAGAGGCTAAATTGTGCTTTTGATGCTATATATTCTTTTAAAACATGGATGTTTTTCTAGGCTTTTACAATACAACATTTAAAGCTCTCTCGATATAAAGCTTTTTAAAATTCTCATCAAACTGCGGTGGTTGGGATCCCAATACCATCGTGGGTGTGGTATGTGCCCCGGCCGGCACGGATCTTTTAAAAACAGGGTCACAGAGATGGGGTGGAAGCCCCATATTGATCGGAACGAGCCCGCTGGAGTTTTACAAGTATTTTTTTTCCATCTTTCAAGCCCACGAACCGGGGAACACACGGCCCTTCGTAAAATACCACGAGCTGCTTTCCTACGACAGACGAGCATTTCATGAGATGCACCAGGAGGCACAATCTGTGCAGCTGGAGTTCAAAGCTTACCAGAGGTACAATTACGGCCAGGTTTTCCACTCCAAACTTCCCCCCCCCCCTTCAAATGATGTGAGCTTTCAGCAATCATCTCTGTGTTGGAGAGAGGACAAGACCCTTTATCAGCCTTAAATTTCTGTACGGCTTTAAAAACAAAAAAATAAAACGCTAGTAGAGTAGGGCTCCTGTACCTGTCGGATCAGTGTATCCGCTGATTTACTTACCCACGGTCTGAAAAGATTAAAAGAAAAAACCTAGAAATATATTTTTCTAAAAGTGAAGGTACCAGAACTGGCCATTAGAGGGAGCCAGAGACCATGCTATGTATATAGCATTCGCTAGAGAAATAGATTTCCATGATGTTATTACCAGAACTGGTCACTAGGGAGAGCCAGAGACATGGCATGTATAGCATTCACTATTAAAATAATGTTCACTACTATCCGCATTTTTTAGTATCTGCGGGGGGGGGGGGGGCTGGAACCAATCCCCGGCGGATACAGGGTCCTCCTGTAATCTCACTTGCCTTTCCTCTGGCAGTCTTGAGGCCAGCATCTTGTGGCGGGGAGTTCCATCAGATCACTCCACGTTGTCGTCTTTGCTGTGTTTCCAGAGTCTTCAGGCTGCGACTACGGAGGGACGCAAGCGTTTTGGCAAGAGGCTTTGAGCTCATCGTGAAGGGGACCTCAAGGCTGGTGGACGTCTCCTTCCTTTACTCTGGTGACCTGGAAGGTGCAAAATGAAAAATCACATAGGTTGGGGGGCAGGAAGGCCAGCTTCACAAAATGAAAGAGAAAGAATTACCGTTTTATGTCTTCCTCTCTATTTCTCCTGGGTTCTCTCCCAGCTGATCGACGGCCTTCCTTCTGTTGGCCCCCAATTATTTTTCAACAGTTAATTATTTCTACTGTCTGACTTTTCTCCACTCACCGTCCGTCGGCTGATCTATAAAGAGCACAAGTCATAAACACTGAGCGTGAGAGTTATAATGGAAACAAGTACCCTAAAAAGATCCCAGTTTGGACACAATTACTTTTTTTTTCCTTAAATATAATTATATAATTTATAATTATATAAATAAAAGGCATTTTATTTATATAATTATACCCCGCCTCTCCACCCTGCTGGGGAGATTATTTTAATTTCCAGTTACATCTTGAGAAGCAGAATGCAGCAGGCTGTTGACCTCGCCGTTTTCGAGGTCAGGCTTCTAGTCCTCAAGGCAATGAAAAGGTGGTTGACAGCATACACGGCTAGACGTGCAGTGTCACCTTTGGAGGGCCAGCTGCCCGGCTCCAGCAGTGCTTCCCCTTTCTTGGCACAGAAAAAAAACACCACATGATTTTTCAACTACAAATCCCAGAATCCACAAGCCCTTGGGGGAATTTGGGACTTGTCATTCCAAACCATCAGGTCTTCCCCCCCCCCCCCCCCCTGAATGTTAGCTTTTCGTCGGTCCTGAATGTTGATATTTTCTTAAGGCTGGGATGATGATATTAAGGCATGACCTTTCGACAGGGCAGCCAGGTTCGTTCTGCTATGGATCCATCGTGCGTGGTCTTTTCGAAGGATTTATCCAGACACCAAACGGCACCTATTACATCGAATCTGCCGGGAGACTCCCCACCAATGCCGCCCTTCCGGGCCATTCCTTCATCCACCACGAGAGTGACTTAGGTGAATGTTGTCTTGCCTGGCATAACCTTCCTTTGGAGAAAAGGTCCTGAAAATGTAGAGTCACTCCATACACGTTCTTGATGGTTCTTAATGGCCCGAACGGTCTCTCTGGTCCTTGGTACTGTAGGATTTTGTGGCTGCCGTTGGTTTGTAGCGTCTTAATGCTTTAATGCTTCGGAGATGAAAGCAAGGAGAATCCAGCTATGCTTTGCAGACAAGCAAGCCTTAAGCTGTGCTCTGCTTTGCGGGGCAGGAAGTGGTGTCACGGAACTGTGCCGTGCTTTGCAGACCAGAAAGCCGTCCTACAGGGCCGGGTGCTGGTTTGTGGAGCAAGATGTAATGCTGAGCTCTGCTTTGCAGGCTGGGAAATGGTGTCATGGACCTAAGCTGCGGAAAGCGGATACACAGAGAGCTAAGCTTCGCTTTGCAAACCGAGAAATGGTTACTTGAACCCGAGCTGTGCTTTGTAGGCCAGAAAGCCATGGCACAGGGCTGAGTTCTGGGTTGCAGATCAGGGTGCGGGTTCTGTGGAACTGAGCTCTGCTTTGCAGATGGGGAAAGTGGTGGCATAACAATCAGCTGTGCTTTGCAGACCAGAAAGTTATTGCACAGGGCTGACTTCTGGCTTACAGCTTGGGACATAGTTCCTCAGCAATGAGCTTTGCTTTGCAGACCGGGAAGTAGTGGTATGGAGCCGAGCTGCAGAAAAGGACTGCATATAGGGCTGGGCTTGGTTTTGCAAACCAAGAAATCCTTTCTATTGCATGAACCAGAGCTGTGCTCTGCAAACCAGGGCATGGTGGCATGGCCCTGAGCTGCCGAAAACGGTGGCAGAGAGAATCGGCGGATACCGATTCTGCGGATAAAAAGGGTCTCACTGTACTCTGTGAGATTTTGCCCTATGGCACCAACCTGATTCCGCAGCATTTGTCCGTAACCTCCGCGTCTCACTGTTAAGACTACAGACTTTGGCGAGACCTCAAATCGGCGTCTCTGGCTCGGGAAACGCACCAGCGTCTTCGGGATTTCCAGCAGGACCTCGCGACGAAGGTGAGGAAGGAGATGTCCGTGCGTCTGCCCTGCCAAATTTATTCCGTTTGAGGTCACGTTCTGCGCATGGACTTCCTGGAGGCCCCGTCATTTATACATTGGGGGGAAAACAGGCTGTGAGTTGGAGGAGATGAACTTGTGATGATGGATGATGATGATGATTACAAAAGTCTCTCCACGCATTCCTTCCATCTGCCCCAGCTGGGCTCTGAGCACATCTCTTTCAGTATCCCTGTTCCTTTTCTCACCTGCTCTGTTCGGCTTAATTTTTTTCTCCGCAGTTGAGCAACACCCCACGCCATAAAAGAAGCCTAGATTACGCCAAGCAATCCTGTCTGCTCCACTTAAAAGCCGATTATCTTTTCTACCAGAGGTTCGGCTCTGTGGAAGCTGTCATTGCCCAGGTAAGGAAGGAATCGTCCTGACACGCTGTCTAGAGCTGAGCAAGAACCTCTCAGATAATTCCCACCCCACCCCACCCAGGAGAGGGGGGGGGAAACAGAGATGTTTCTCCCCACAATTTCCATGCCCCCTTAAAAACAAGCATTGTTAAAAGAATGTCCATCATTTTTTTTACCTTGTCTGCTGGGCTCTGACCGGCAACAGCTCTCGGGGAGCAAGGTCACCTGCTTCATGATCTTTTCCCAAATGGACCTCCCAAGAATTAAATCGGGAGTCTCTTCCATGCCCTGGTACTGAATTCCAATCTTGCCCCAATTTTTCAGGGAACGGTCATCGCACTTAATGATATCAAGGATTTCCCTCCCCCTTACCCTTTTTTCTTCCATCCTTAGATTGCCAGCTATGTAAAAGCGGTGAATGCCATCTACGAAGGGGTGGAATTTGATGGAATCGGGACGATAGACTTCAAAGTAAAGACAGTTACAGTAAGATGGGTCCCACCTGTTCAGGTGGATTCATAAACAGACACAGCCCGACGGGACTTTTCCTTTCCTTCCTTTGTGACGCAGTGTGGCGTGTAGTGGATAGAGTAACGGACTAAGACTCTAGAGTCCAAAAGGGCGGGGTACACCCCCCAAAAAAATTGTATTATTTTGTGTTTCCCTCTTTTGTCTTACTTACCGTTTCTTCTCTCACTGACTGTCAAATCGCCCAGGAAATTTTCCCATGCACATCCCTAGTTTCCACCCATTCGCAGGTTGTTGAAGAAGACGACCGGGCGGCACCACCCTTCATTGGGCCCGAAATGCTCCTGATGCTTCACTCCAGGTCCAACTGGAACAAATACTGCCTGTCTTTCCTCTTGACCGACAGAGACTACAGTGGCGTCTTAGGGATTGCGTTTAATGGGCAACCTGGTAAGGAATTTCGGGCGGATCTGGTTGTTTCTCTAGCACTTCAAACGGCGTGGCAGGGGGTTCTTTCTCAGTCTTTCCTGGAAAGAGCCAACCTACCAACCAAGCAAGGGCTTCATGGCATGGTGAGCGATCCAGATTGTCGGAGGGAAAAGCCTGGAGGGCGCCCGCCGTGGTTGAACTTCAGGCGGCAGATTTTCAGAGGTGACAGCACCGTGTTGGAAGAGACACCTGGGGTAGGATTCCAGCCCAGGGGAAGGTGCTAAAGAAAGACTCGCCTACCCATCCACCGGCCTTTGGCCCTTGGGACCGGTGCAGGAGGACCTCACAAGGTTCAAAAGATCTTGCAAGCAGCTCTGGAGAGTCTTGAAAATGGCTGCCCCTTCCCCCCGCACACAGGTGACTCAGGCGGGATTTGCTCCAAGCATCGGGCCTTCCAGGGCCAAGAGGCATCCTTGAACACGGGTCTGATCACGTTGCAGAAATACGGGCAACTCCTGCCACCGAGACTGGTTCACATCACGCTGGCGCATGAGCTTGGGCACAGCCTGGGGGCTGATGTGAGTCCATGCTCCTCCTTCCTTCAATCCATCCATCATCAGCTCCTTCCTTCCTTCCATCATCCACTCCTTCCTTCCTTCCTTTCACCATCAGCTTCCTTCCTTCCTTCCTTCCTTCCTTCCTTCCTTCCTTCCTTCCTTCCTTCCTTCCTACCTACCTACCTACCTACCTACCTAAAGAGCAGTCTACGAAGAGAGTCAAGAGAGTAAGCCCACTTGGGATACCCAAAAAATGAATTCCGGCACTCAGCACATGCTCAGAGGTGCTCTCTATTGCTTGCTGCAAACTGCGCTGATAGTGCAGCGCTCTACTAAGACGCATAAACCTTGCGTGCCTGCAGGCTGCCCCGATCTCCACTCCGGACGTTTATGGTGTCTCGGGTTTTTTTTTTTTTCCTTTTAAAAGCACGACGAGAGCAAAGCGTGTTCCCGTTTCGCCCTCGACACCACCAACGGGAAGTACCTGATGTTCGGCTACGCCACGGACGGCGGCCAGTTCAACAACGACAAATTCTCGCCGTGCAGCCAGGCCTACATTGCCGAGATCCTGAGGCAAAAGAAAGACCTCTGTTTTGCTGGTAAAAAATGCCCCGAGAGGCGTGCCTGCATGTTCCCAAAGCTTGCTTTCCCCCACTACAGTGCCCATTATCCCCACCCCCTTACCAGTTGGGGGATTCTGGGATTTGTAATAACGGAACACTTCCTGAGAGAAACTGCCCTTCCAGACGCAGCTTTTCCCCATTCAGAGACCGACCGCCCCATCTGTGGGAATCGGATCGTGGACGCGGGAGAGGACTGCGACGTCGGGAGCGAAGGTGCGGATCCCTGCTGCTACGGCGCCGCGGAGCCCAGCGGGATCCGGTGCCGGCTGAAACCAGGAGCTCTTTGCAGGTAGGAGTGGCCTGCCGTGGGTTGCCTTCCTCTACGGCCTCCAGACCTTGAATAGTAATCTTTAAATTGCAATTGATTACCGTTATTGGTCCAATCTGCCCAGTAAAGCACTGTAGTTACGTCACAGTTACAACTTTAAAGTAACAAATTACTTCCATGTCATTCAAGAATAACTAGTTACTACTTAGTTACTTTTCTGCAAAACATCAGGACATTTTGTACGGCGTTTCCCGGCCGCTGCCTCCAGATGCGAGAGAAAAGGGGGATGAAAATGAATACCTAAAAGAAGAGCAAGATCCGTTCCCTTCTTCCTTTTCACAGCCCCAGCCAAGGACTTTGCTGCACTCACGAATGCGTCCCCAAACCCCGGGGGCATGTTTGCCAAGAGGAGACCGACTGCGCTTCAGAAAGCATCTGCTCCGGCTCGGAGGCCGAATGCCCGGCACCCCTGCCAAGAGCCAACCTCACCCTCTGTGGGATGGGGTCCCGGGTGTGTTTGGACGGGGTGAGTCCTGCGGGTGTGAAATCAGTTGGCCCCTGTTGACTGGTGGCGGCTTAGAGGGAGCCTCCCTCTCCAGGAACTGTCTATCTTTGATATCAAGAAAGTAAAATCCCATCAGGTAGGCAGGTCTTTTGGGTGGGCTTGCCGGAAGGAATTAGTTACTGTGGGAAAATTGGAAAAATCACACGTTTGGACTAATAATCTTGGTAATATTCCAAGCGAATCGGGGTGCTGGAGTCCCGCCTGCAGTTCAGTCCGAGAGAGAAAAGCTCCTTTTTCAAACCCTCCAAGTAGCCTAATTTTCTTCCACTTTTCTCCTCTCTCCTCCTTTTAGCTCTGCGCGGGCTCCCTCTGCATCCGGCACGGATTGGAACAATGCAACGGGGCCTCGGCTTCCCCGCACAAGAGATGCCAGCTTTATTGCCGGCAGCCAGGTCTGAATTTTTTATTTTACACCCCTTACTCCCTCCCTCCCTTCCTTTCCTTTCCTGGCAGCCGGTGGCTGTCAAGAAGGTCTCTGCAAACCTAGGGTGAGAAACGCAGGAGATGGAGGCCCCCTCGCTCACTTTCGCTCACACACAAGTAAAATACGTAACACATTAGATACTGTTCTCCTTACTTTTCTCGTTATTTACCCAAAAATACAAGACACAGTCTTGGACTGGTATTTTATAACAGGAACAAGTTTTACGAAGTATCCGTTCAATATCAGTGTAATAGGCACACTGTTCCTAATATTGCCAGCTTTTTGCAGCTCTGGTGGTGTGATTTTAGAAATCTGCAGCTGATTATAATATTTTATGAAATTCCACGGCATTTTCCCCAATGCTCCGACGATGATGGGAACCCCTGAAATAGGTTCCATCCACAAGCAAGATCGTTCTGTTGTCAGATCTGTTTTGTTATTTTTTTCAATTCTTTATCATCAACTCTGGCATCCCCTGGAATTGCAATGTCAATAATCCAGAACTTTCTTTGTTCTATTGCTACTAAGTCTGGTGTGTTACGCTCAAGGTGTCTTGTCTGTTTGAATCCAAAAATCCCCCAAGATCATAATTTGGTTGTTTTCCGACGCCTTTTCTATTATTATAAGTAAGTATACAAATGCTAAAAAGAATTAAACAAGTATTTAACTTTTGTCAACTATATTATTATTATTACAGTCCACTAAATGTTGGTTGCATTTAATTTCTTGACTATCAGATCATTCAGTGAACTAGGATAATTCATAGGTATTTCCGTAAATACGTGCTGCTCCAAGTGAGAAAGTCTTCTGCAGTTGGTGTATCATGATATCATCATCATCATCATGGTTCCTGGCCTCTGTTGTATGCCTATCAATTTCCTAGCTTATGGAAACATACTGGTCACGACAGAACAAACTAATCAGCATGCTGTTTTTCTTAATTTTTGCTTCCAATCTATGAAATTTAGGAAGTGACTTTTTAAAAGTAATTTGTTTGTCTTCTTTGTTACGTTTGAAAAGTAATCTGTTGATGCTATTGGGTACAAAGTTGGCGGGGGAGTAACTCAATTACTTGTGCTTGGGTTTTTTTTTGGGGGGGGGGGGGGTTGGCCCGAGAGGAGAAATCCTTAAGGTTGATCAAAACCTGAAATGTTCCTGCCGAGATACCTCAAAAAACAAACGAAAAAAGGCTTCAAAGTGCCTTGCAAAAGTCAGCTTAAAAAGTAATTGCAAAAAGTTACTTGTTACATCAGGAACTTGGGTCTTGCTCACTGTCACCTCTTAATTACAAACCACAACCCTTTATAGATAACACGTTCTTTCCCAGCTGTGTGCAACCATCTACTTACCCAAAAGATAAAGATTTTGCAAACTGCCGAGTGGGATAAACAACCATTTCAAAAAACCACAAATTTTTGGACTCCTTGATTCTTTCGTTCTCCCTCTCTCTTCCCACCCAAAAATGGCTCTTCCAGGACGGGCCGAAACCTGCGCCGGTACAGGTTCTTCCGCCTGGGGGCGTTTCTTCAACGGCTCGGACATCCCGCTCATCCCCGGTTCGCCGTGCGGCGACAAGACCGGCTACTGTGACCATTTCCACGTCTGCCGGTTTGTGGACGAAGACGGGCCCATCGCCAGCGTGAAAAATTTCATCCTGGACCTCATGGAGATGGAAGACGTTGCCACATGGATGAAGGTGAGTCCAGGCACGGCAGCCGTTAAAAGAGGCTGGCATTTCTGGAAACCAAGATTCTAGTCCTCATTAAATCAAGAAAGTCCCCAGGTGAGTTTAAAGCAGGGTTCAGGATAAAGAGTCAGGCATAACATCTTGCGAAGGAGAATAGATGCAAACACAGCCAACAAAGAAAGAATTACAATGTTTGTTCCCTTTTACGGAGGAATTCTGAAACATTAAGTGCTTTTTCAAAATTATGTTAATAGTAACCCGTGAACTGTATGGAGATTATGAATGGTGTAGAGAACCAAGATTGTTGAGTTTCCATTCATCTTTTCCAGCAAGGGTTCAAGAAGGGAAGGTTCATGCGGAACTCAGCAGCATTTTGGTGACTCCTGACCGAGACCATTCCAGAGCCCACACCATGCTTAAAAATTCAATTTGTTTGGTCTGAAAAAAGATCCGTTTCTAGTCCTCAAGGCTTCAGTGAGGGGTGGTTTCCAGTTTAGGGTATTGGGGTGATCATACAGCCCCTAAAAGCCCTACAGGTATCACCCTTGCTCATCCAGACGCTTGGTGTGTGTTTCAACCCCGGCCCTGCTTCGCAAGGAATCCTTTAAGAGCGCAGCAGAGTGGAGAACAAAATACACAACTCATGGTGCCGATTCCAGCCAGAGTTTCAAAAATTTTACATTTTGGGGCCACAAAAATGGAATGAAGCCCACAATATAGTCACACTGTATGCAGTAAACACACACTGCCACTAGAGGGCATCTCAATCTAAGAACCTATAATGAGTGTAGTCACTAGGGGGCACATATATTTGTTGTTGTTTTTTAATGGGAAGTCTTTGGCAGGCTGTGGTATACAGATGTGTCCACCAGGGGGCATCTCTATATAAATCATCTGGGCTTTTCTTATATGGCCCCGCCCTCTGGGAGCGGAACTGAATCATGCTTTTTTTTTTCAATTAAAAAAAGCCAAATTCCTTTAAACAGATTCACTCCGCCCTAATGTACTTATTTTTGAGGCAGTGAAATACAACCCAAGGTGTGTGAGAGAGTGGATAGATTACTACCCTGCACATCATAGGGGTCCACCCTTGAAGACAGCACAGAAATGAGGTTCTGGGCTAGCATTCAAGCATTCAGGTCCTGCTCTCGAAAACGAGCAACCAGCTCGCGCAACACTTACAAGCTGTCGCCGTTCCGGTTGTACTTCCGATCTTACTCCGCCTCCTTCCAAATCCCATTTGGGATGTTGGCACACAGGGCCCTTGGGTTGGAAAATGTCTCTCCCGAGCCTTAATTCTGACGATCCTCTCTCTCGGTTTGCAGACACATTGGTGGGCTGTGCTTCTAATGGTTTTGACCTTGGCTGCCATGATGGCTGGGACCATCCTTCTTTTCGGACGGACAGTCGATACCCAAACAGGTGAGTCTGTGCACGGACCTGTCACTCTTGCAAACGTAAATGAATTTCACACCCACACCAATCGCTGCACGAGAAAAGAACCGTTTCAGATTCAACCACCCAGGGAAGGAAGAGGTGATGCAGAGCCTGGGAAGTCTATGTTATTGTTGTTTCTTAAAAAACATCTCAATTTCCCCATCCAGATCCTCAGAATTTTAATCCAATGTGTTGACTTTCCCATAAATCATGGAACTATCAGGGTGCAACTACTGTGGTTACCAGTAACTAATTACTTTTTGCTGGAATGAAGGTATAAGAGTTACATTTCAAAGGTAACATAACAGGAACGAGTTACTTTCCTTCTCCAGCGATAATTCTAAGAGCAGGCAGATTGAGTTATTTTAAGATGAACACCCCCCACACTACCTTTGTAACCTTAATTCCTCGATTATTATTGGTTTCTTTGTAGAGGAAAAGACCATGAGGGAGTCCAAGAAAAAAGGAACTTCCGAGCGACATCCTGCACAGCCACCCCCCTTTTTCTACTGGGAACGCGAGGAGATTTACATCCAAACGATGCGGCAGGAGTACGAGACCATCATCTAGAGCCGGACACATCTGTAAGGGGCGGAAAAAACTTCACAGCCCAGAAAGAAGCATAGCAGCAGCTCTGTAAGGTTGACGCACTGCAACGTTGTGATACGAGAAGCTGCATTCTTTTGCATTTCAACCAACGTGTTCTGTACAGAGTCGTTTTCCCTAAAGCACCACAGAAAACAAACCCAATAAATTTATTCTCCTTTACCTCTGGGATAGGTGTTTTTTTTTCCCTTCCCCCCCCCCCAAACATAAAATCTGGGGCAAATTTTGCTGCCATCAATGTGTCCCCACTGTGGAGGGAGATGATGGCATTAGCACCGTGGTCAGAAAATGCAAGAAATTCACAAGAACTCCATCGGCTTGGTCTTAAAAGCAATCCTACTGATTTTCTGGACTACTTCGTTCTTGGTTCTAGGAGTTCGGCCTGACAGACACCCTCCGACCGCGACCCAAATGTGGCTCGCCTGGAGAAAAAGGCCTGACAGGGAAGGCTGCATGGCTTAGCTTCCTGTTCAAACAGGAAGTTGCCCCAAAGCATGCTGGGGAGTCTTCCTTTTCTAGTAGGTAGCATTCAGCTTATCTGAGGCCATGCGGCCTGCCAGCGAAGCCTTTCCTCCAGGCGAGCCACATTTTGGGATCCCTAGGTGGAGGTCTGTCAGGTGGAGTTCCCAGAATGAGGATTAGGGAGTCTGTAGGACAAAAGGAAATCCACCCCACAAACTTTTCCTAACTTTTAATATATGGGAATTCTCACTGGGGTCAGAAAATAGCTCCTAGGTCCTCAATGCAAGATGGTAGCTCCCCCCCTAAAGTTAGGGGCCTGAAGGTGGATGGGGCAGTCCGGAAGAGTGGATCAAAGCAATGGGTTGCCCCACAAGCCCTGTCTTCCGTCTGACAGCCCCAAAATGAATCGGGCCAAAAAACTCCCCCGGCTTGTCGCAAGCCGGCTTTGACCTCGGTGAGGGTCATTCAGCGGCATCGAAGTAACCCAGCGACAAGATTTAAACCGGACTTAAAGCAAGAGACCTCTCAAACCCAGGGAGCTCGACGGCCCTTTCCAAGTCTTTTATTGGAGCCCTTTAGGAGCGGGGCCCTTCGCCGGCCGCGGGTGCCGAGGATCTGCCCCTGTGATGGCAAGAGAAGCCTCCGGTTTCTGTGTTGGGTGGTTTCATTTGGCGAGATCCTTCACGTACTTCCAGCCGTACTGAGTGTACTCCGTGGCCCGGGTGGGGGCCACCGAGAGCGCGCCAATGACTGTCCGAACCCCTGAAAAAAAGCCAACAGACATAAAACTAGAGAACAAGTGGAACCCGCCACAAATGTTTCTTAGATTTTTTTGTTGTGGGATTGCCAGCCGCACCCCGTGCCACGATACCCCATTCCATTCACTCTTCCTCCAAATGTGTTTATTTAAAATGTTTTTACCCCGCCTTTGTCCTTAAAAGGATCAAACGAATTAAATTGTTGTGATGGATAAAAGCTTAGGGGGAAAACCAGGAGTGGACTTGTGTACTGTGGAACTGGAGTGAGAAGTTTCCTTGAAGTTGCAGATCACAGGGGCACCAGCCAGAACCCACGTCCTGTGGGGCCACGTCCTCTTAAAAAACCCCTTTAAAAAAAACCCACCAAGCCTTACCTGAGTTCCAGGAATTGCAGAAAGAAAATTCAGTTTTCGGAACAGCTGGAAGCTGGTGAAACACAAACAAAAAAGAACACGGTCAAAAGGGTGGGAAAAATCAAGAAACAGGCAGACTCCCTGGTAAGACATGGTGCTTGGTCGAGGTTTTAAGGAAACACCCAACTATTTACATTTCAAAAATTGAATAATTTTGAAATTGCTTCTTGTATGCTGTTTCTAATTCTTGTTTCTTTTAGCGAATCTGTGAGCCACCTTGAGTTGCGCTGCCGGGAGAAAGGCAGCCTAGAAGTGGTACAAATAAAGTAAATAAATACTTTGAGCATCTATACTGCCTCCAGCTCCTCTTCCTTAAGCAGACCAAAGAGCTCAGGGGTTTAGGTCTCTGGAGCCAGAGGTTGGGAGTTCGAATCCCCCCACCAATCCTCCTTGACAGGGGCTGGACTGGATGACCTCTAAGGTCCCTTTCCAGCTCGGCCGTTCTAAGAAGGAAACCCAATCCGGACGGGCGCCAAGCTCCTGAATCGATCTGGCTGCACCATTCCCGGTTCCAAGACGTCCAGCCCTCGGTCCGGCACGGAAGGTTGCCGACCCGCCTCCCTCGGGGCTCACCTGCCAGCCGAAATAGGCCACCCACTCCTCCAGGGCCGGGGGGAGCGCCTCTTTGGCCTTCCGGAGGGCCCGGGCCCCTTGATCGCCCCCTCGGAGAAGCCCCTGGTCGTAAACCACGTAGACGGCACCGCCGGCCAGGGCGCCTTTGGCCAGGAACCTGAGACGGAGAGAAGCCAGGTTGATGCCGGGGGAGAAAAACAACAACAACAACCTAACACACACATCCTCTTGCCAGGATTCGCACGTGCAACCATTCGAACGGGACATTTCCAGAGCAGGGAGGCTGGAGGGGGGATCAGAAAGATCATCTAGTCCACCCCCCGGGCTCGGAAAGTGGGAAAGCCCCAGCTCACTGGGGTGTGTGTGTGTGTGTGAAGAGGGGGCGAAGGGGATCCCAGGAGAAAATAATAATAATAATAATAATAATAAATAATCACATGGCAATAGTAATAATAATAATAATCCCCAGCGCCATGGGCAATTTTGACTTTGGGGCACCCTTTCTGGGGTTTTCAAGGTATCATCACACTCAGAAGTGTTTTACTATCCTCTCGTTTTGGGGGGGGGATGGTGGAGCTGGCCCAAGTCCCCCCCCCCCGGGGCTGGCTCTTCTCCTGGGTAGGATTCGAACTCAGAACCTCTGCAGCCCCAGCCCATCAAGAGCAATCATCCTCTTGGGACGATCCTCTCCAAGGCTAGCCCCTCTGGCTGGACGGCCTCCCCCCCCCCAAATGTCATTAGCAACCCTTTGGCTGTTATTGATTTCCAATTTCTTGCTCATTTCCTGGGGATCCACCAGATCTCGGGATCTGCTTGAGATCCCAAGGTTGGAAGGAAAGGGCAACCTTGCCTTTGCAAAACCTGGGGGTGGGGGGAAGGGGGGGAGTCCCCCCCCCGAAAACAGCCTCACGAAGGGCTCCCAAAGAAGGAGCAAAATCCATAAAATGGAATAAATGCGAATTAAAAGTCTATTAGGGCAGGGTTTGCAAAAAGGAAAATGGTTAAAAATAAATAAATAAATAAATAAAACCCCTTCCACACCAGGGGAGGATGCTTGTGGGCTTGGATAGGCTCGTCCCTTAATTGCTTCCCCCACCCTCATTTTAAACATCGGAGTTTAAATTAACGATAATCAAAATATGAATTGCAGAAAGGCCGCCCGCCCGACTCACTTCACCAAAGGGACGACGCGCGGCGCCATCGTGGAGCGAGAGCGGCTGCTTCTGTCGCCGGCTCAAGGGCAGCTCGGCGCCCGGCCGCACCGCTTTCAATTCTCGCGAGACTTTCCGAGATTGGCGGACCGAGCCGCGCCCACCGCCGTCGTTACCGGGGCGACGGCTCACGCACCCGAGGCCGGGACGAGTCGGGAGGGGAATACCATAGATTGAAGGGAAAAAAATTAACTAACGCAAACAAAACATTCCCTTTCGCTCCCGGCCGCGGCGAACACGCTTTTTCCTTCGTTTATCGCGGTTGCTACAGTAACCGTCATGGCGGCCTAGCCGGAAGCGTCGGGCCGCCTCGCGCATGCGTACAATGAATGACGCGCCTCTCTCTCTCTCTCTCTCTCTCTCTCTCGGGCCTGGTCTATCCTTCCAACTCGGTGGTCAGACCTCCCACTCCTTGCCTTGTCTCCTTGAGGTCGCGCCAGCTTAAGGCGGAGGCAATGAAGTCACGTGATTGGAGCGGGTGCGTTGGCAACCTTTCTGTTACGGTGCAAGCCTTATTTTTTGGGGGGGGGGGGGAAAAGGCTCGAAGGGGTTTACCTCTGGACGTTGCATGACTTTCCGACGTGGTGATTAATTAATTAATTTATTTATTTATTTATTATTATTATTATTATTATTATTATTATTATTATTATTATTATTAATCTCTTAGCATTAAACTCTTGCAAAATCTCCTTTGCTCCAAGAGGCTGAGAATTAGATGCCAGTGCAAACCTGAGTGGGTTTTACTCGGAAGGAAACCCCTATCTATCTATCTATCTATCTATCTATCTATCTATCTATCTATCTATCTATCTATCTATCTATCTATCTATCTATCTATCTATCTATTCCTTCTTTCTGTCTGTCCTTCCTTCTTTTCTATCTATCTGTCTATCTATCTATCTATCTATCTATCTATCTATCTATCTATCTATTCCTTCTTTCTGTCTGTCCTTCCTTCTTTTCTATCTATCTATCTATCTATCTATCTATCTATCTATCTATCTATCTATCTATCTATCTATCTATCTATCTATTCCTTCTTTCTGTCTGTCCTTCCTTCTTTTCTATCTATCTATCTATCTATCTATCTATCTATCTATCTATCTATCTATCTATCTATCTATCTATCTATCTGTGTTTCTTTACTTTTTAGCTGTGCTGAAAGTGAAATTTTATTATTAATTATGATTTTTACTTGTGGGGCAAGGGGGGGAAACCAAAGGATCTTTTAATCATGTCAATTCAATGTATTTTATGGTTAATGTTCTCTGCCCGCTGCTCTGGGCAAGGTGGCAGAAAAGGCAATCTGCCAACCTCTGAAAGAAAGGCCAAGAACCATGTGATCTTCAGCCCAAGGAATAAGAGGAATAAAATAACGGGACTGCCGTGGGGCAGTTCTGCCTCCATCCAGTGCTGCTGTTTGTGAGGTTGACTCGGGAGTAAGCTGCACTGTGCAGAAGGGGACGCTATCCGAAGGCAATTGGAAACAGATTGGATCGGAGGCTACTTCCTCCCCTATGGAAACGAGGAAGGTGGCTTCGTAGAGCGGTCTGTTGCAGGATTTGGTCTGAGCATCATTCCCGGTAGGATTCGGGCACGTAGGAGACTCGGCACCCTCTCTGTTGAGAAATAAACCCAGGGATGAGCGGGCAGAGCTTCGGTGGGTCGGAGCACCTCGTGACAGAGCCCGAAGCTGGGAGTTCGAATCCACCACCACCTGGTCCAGGAGAGGGGCCAGCCAAAATCACCCCAAGAGAAGAGGTGTGGTTGAGGGGGCGAGGGGGCCTGACAGCTGGGTGGCCTTGGGCACAAGCCAGGCAGTGGCTCCGGAGCGCCACCCAAAGGGAGACACTCACCAAGAAAGGACCTCTGAGGACTTTACATCTAGGATACTGTTGGCGGTGGTGGTGGTGTGCCCTCAAATCGCCTCCGACTTACAACTCTACGAAGGAGCGCTCTCCAAAATGTCCTGTCCTCAACGGATCTGCTCAGCTCTTGCCTGTGGCGTCCTTTAGGGAGTTGGTCCATCTTCTCTTTGGCCTTCCTCTTTTCCTGCTGCCTTCCTTCCCCCTTTCCCAGCCTGATGGTCTTTCTCCAGAGAATCCTGCCTTCTTAGGGTGTGCCCAAAATAGGACAGCCTTCTAAACCTTTGGAGGATTACCATACATGGGGATTGACCTGACCTGCTTATCAGGTTTATCCTCACATTGAGTGCGCAGAGGTTCACAGTTTTGTGCGTACGCCTAGGGGCGCAGTTTCTCACTCAGGCCCTAGCTGGCGTTCTGCAGGGAGGGAGCTGCCGCTCTGGGCGTCTGATCTCTCTTTTCTGACCTTTGTATTCACCCAGGGAGTCTGCAAAGCAAGAGATTAACCTCGATCCTCCCACCTTTCAGGTCTCTTACCTGTGCCTGGATTCTCTGGTTCCACCGCCGTTCCTGGAGAGCGAAGCCACGATGAGGTTGCTGGGAGTCGCGCTGTGCAGCCTGGCCGTCATCGTGGGTTGGGTGGCGTTCTTATGGAGGGACACGTTTGACCCAGGTGGGTTGAGTGTTGGAAATGCCCCACGTGTTGTCCAAAAAAAGGGACGGGACAGATTTCAGGGAGGGTGGGTGTGCATGGCTAGAAAAATGGAAATCCACAACCATCTCAACCGGGAGGGTAAATGGGCTTGTGAGATCCTCCAATGTTGTCTGATTGGGTTGCTCCGCTGCCAGCGGGATGGCATCACACGAGCAGGGCCTTCTCTGTGGTGGCCTTTCGTGTGGGTCCGAGAAACAGGGCTGGGGTCGTTCAGGCACACCTCCGCGTCCGAGAAATCTAGCTTTCAATGAAAGTGGGCACTTCAGTCCTGAAAGCCCACTGGAAAAAAAAAAGCACCCGAATACACTCATTTGCAAAGCTTCTGTCGTGACAATCAAGCAAGATCAGCACTTACAGAATCCCTTTTGCAGGTGACCTGTAATGTATGGCTTGGAAAATTCTGCCTTCAAACAGGACTATTAAAGAGGGGCGGGGGTAGAGAAGCAGAAGAAAGCGGTGGGGGAAAAAAATTAACATTCCACCCAGGTCTTGCTGTTGAAATCCACCTATCTGGCTGCAGCATCAGAGGTTGGGGGTTTGATTCCCCACTGTGCCTCTTTGACAGGGCTGGACGTGATGACCCATAGGGTCCCTTCCAGCTCTGACGTTCTAAGAGGATGATGATGATGATTTACATGATTCTGCATAAAATTTCAGGTCTTCTTAAATGCCACCACTATCTCGTTTTCTCATCAGTCACGCTTTTTGAAACAACCATTCTTTTATCCCTCCCTCCCTCTCTCTGTTAACCTAGCCAGCCTCTCCGGGGCCCGTGTTCTGGTGACTGGGGCCAGCACTGGGATCGGGGAACAGATGGCCTATCATTACGCCAGGTTTGGGGCCCAAATCGTCCTCACGGCCAGGCGGGAGGCCGTGCTGCAGAAGGTGAGAGCGAAGCCACGTCTGACCCTCGGAAAGTGGAGGAGGAAGGGTTTTGGAGCAATGGGAGACCAAGACTGTAAAAAAAAAAAAAAAGGGGGGGGGCTTACAGATCTCTGAAGCACGGTCTTGAATCCAACTCCTCTTCCCAGCCAGAGTCGACGTGTTGAATCGGCCGGATTCACGCGTGCCTGGACTTGGCCTTTTCTTCTTTACCTGTGGTAGCCATGGGGTTGAGGCCTGGGGTGCAAGTCCGGTGAGAAAGAGATCAGAGCGGTGGAAAAGTTGCGGGGAGAACAGCACCCAAATGGCAGTGGAGGAAAAACCACCCTTTCTCTAGGGAAAGGCTAATGAGAAACAGTGCGGTGTAAGGGTCGGAGTAGTGGGCTAAGACCCCGGGTGCCCGAGATTCAAATCTTCATTTTGGCAGAGGGGTGGGTGGGTGGGGGTGGCTCAGCCTCCTGGTTTTGAAGTGGAGCCCACAAACGTCTCCCCGAAAGGGTTTGGATTTTAGCCTAAGCTGCTGCTCTGTAAACACCAGTCTGGGAAATTTGCGATCCTCTTCTGGAGCAGCCTGGGTGTGTTTCATTTTAGCTCAAGCACAACGCAGTTCCATTCTATTTTTTTTTTTTAATTTTCAATTTACGCTTCTCCCTTTTCCTCCAGGTGGCAGAGAAATGTTTAGAGCTGGGCGCAAAGAAAGCCATCATCTTTCCTGCGGACATGGCTTCCCCCACCGAGCCGGAAAAGTTTGTCCGTTTTGCTTTGGAACAACTCGGTTAGTTCTTGATAGCGAAAGGTAGTTAATTCGCAACTGACAAACACGTTTGAAAATCCTGTCATACGTGTGCACTAGTGAAAAGTGGCTTAGGTCTCTGGCTTCGGAGCTGGAGGTTGGGAGTTCGAATCCCCCTCTGTGTCCCGCCCGGGAGAGGAGCCAGCCTGGGTGGCCTTGGGCCAACCGCACCGTCCCAGGAGAAGGGAGAGGGAAACCACTTCAGAGTATTTTCTAACTGGAGGAAGAAGAAAAAAAAGGGGGGGGGTTGGTTTCCATAAGTCAGAATTGACTTGACGACACGTGATTATTATTACTGCAACCCAATGCCAGGTATCAATTAGACCTTAGTTGTATTCTGCTCCCGTGCCTGTTGTGTGACTCGGCACGAGACCTGGAACACAACCAGCACCTCATTCATGTGCAGCGATTCGCCGCCGCAACGTAGGTGGTTTCATTTACGCGCCTGCACGTGGCCAGCAGTAGAAGTCTGCCTCGGATCTTTCTCTGCTTTGGGGAGGCTTCAACACACCTATCTTCCCTTAAAATGATCCCCTGCCCATGATGCTCAGATTTCTGAGCCCACACCAGCGTCTTTCTCTCTCTCTCTTCCTCGTTTTAGGGGGTCTGGACTACGTGGTTCTCAACCACATCGGCTGGACCCCTTTCGAGATGTGGTCTGGGGATGTGGCTCACGTCCGCTGGCTTATGGAGGTGAGCATTGATGCTTCTCTTCCAGGTTTGCTCTGCCACGGTGCTGGTGGATGGTTGACCCAACCCGAGGAGATTTTCTCGGGCTGCCGAGGTGACTGGGTCTCCTCTTATGAGCAGTATCGACAAGGTCACAAGCTCCTTTGTGGTCCACACAGGGGCCGGTGACTCGGCACCCACAGAATTGACCCGCATATCATGATTTGACCAGTTTTAAGAGCTGGGCCGGTTGATAGCTTGCCAGGTTTGTAGTGGGAAGGGTTGATTTGAACGCAGGTTGGGGCACCTTCTGCCATGACCTCCGAGTCCAATCCGAATTGCATCCAAGTTATATGTATTTTATGTGCTTTTTCTCAAAGATCTTTAAGTCATCTTCAGAGTCCTGTAAAGGCCCACAGAGTCAGGTACAGCTGCTGTTGTGTTCAGTATTTCCAGATAAAACAAGAGCAGAAAAACTTTGGCACCCATTAATTTGGACAAATCTGAGTCCGTTGTCGTTTGGCTATATCATTAGAAAAATAAGACTCCCTGGAAAGGTGGATTCCAGCGGGAAAGGAGGAGGACGGGAGATGAGATGGGTCGGCTCAGTGAGGAAGCCACGGACCTGAGTGTGCAAGACCTGAGCAGGCCTGTTAATGACAAGACCCTTTGGTGGTCCTTATAAAAATTAGAAATGACTTGATGGCCCGGTGCAGTGATACAGAGGACTACACCTCCCCTAATCCTTCACAGTTTGCCCTGCTGGGTTGATCTAAGGAGAATGATAGAATAAAACATCCAGGGGTGTGGTGGGTGGGGGTTTCTCTTGTAAATCATTTCTATATTCCAAATATTTTCTTAAATACGCATGGCAAAGCACAGCTTCCCCCAAGCTGTTTACGAGATGTCTGACGTCAGCCAGGAAGCATCACATGCGTCTTTGCTGAAACAGGGCATGGTCAAAGAACAGCGATCGTGTATAAAACGGGGAACCTCGTAATCCATGCCTTTGAGGCCCGTGCAAAACGAGGAACAGCAGGACCGTCTCAGGGGTGCCTGTTCCATGGCCCCAAGGCCATCCCAGCCTGCCAAACTGGGGAGAACTGGTTCGCACTCCTAAATCAGCTGATGTTTGCCGCCTGCTCTTTAGCACAAATGTTTCGTGTCCAGGCCTGCCGGTAACGCAAGTCCCGGGATTCGCTGTTAACGCACGGTGGCCGGATGGGACCTCAATCCCGAGCCATCTCGCGCCTCCCAAATTCGAGGCAAGACCCAAGAAAAGCTGACGAGTTTCCCATCAGCTCT
Organism: Intellagama lesueurii; assembly: GCA_037013535.1. Taxonomy (NCBI): domain Eukaryota; kingdom Metazoa; phylum Chordata; class Lepidosauria; order Squamata; family Agamidae; genus Intellagama; species Intellagama lesueurii. The sequence continues at coordinate 5,576,736 of JBAJHW010000020.1, forward strand.
TTCCTCCCCCTTCCAACCTTCTAGGGTCGAAGGCACAGAGAGGTTTTGGGGGGGAAACAAAAGCCCCCGCAGACTGCCGACCACCCTCTTTTGTCAGCGGGAACGATAAATACCCGTTTTTTCATCGGCATTGGTGGTCTGTCGGGAACCGCCGTTTCCACGCTGGTGGTCCCGCTGCTGACGGCTCCTTTCCTTTCCCCTTCCAGGTGAATTTTCTGAGCTACGTGGCTATCACCTCGGCGGCCCTCCCAGCCCTTACAGAGAGTAAAGGCGGTATCATTGTCCTCTCCTCGCTGACAGGTAAGTGGCGGCCTGGTTTTTTTGGGGGAAAATGTGTGCGGCATCATCGGAGCAGATATGGAAACGTCACGGCAAAGCAGCCTCTGCCCTAAAAGGGTTATGGCGAAATAATTTTATCCGGATCGCTTTGATTCCACATTGGAGACAAAGTAAGGCTTTGAAACTACGGTGGGACCCCCTTAGCCACAGGATCAGTATCCACTGTTTCACTTATCCACGGCCTGAAAAATATTAAAAAGAAAAACCCTAGAAATGTATATATTTCTAAAGATGAAGTGACCAGAACTGGCCACAAGAGGGAGCCAGAGACCATGCTGTTTGCTATTAAAATAGCGTTCACTATAATCCATGTTTTTCAGTATCCCTTGGAACTGATTTCCTGTGGATACGAGGGTCCCACTGTACTAGGAATGTAGTTAGAAAGTCATCATTTGATCACCGTGTTACCTTTCATTAAAAGCATCTTCAACTATAGTTGGATAAGTCCTCCTTCCATCTCTTTCCATTTCCAGTGTAGGAGATCACTAGGAACAAAGTCCATATAAGGACCCATAAGACAGTTTGAGTTTTCGTTTTGGGTTTTGATCCCATCACGACTCACGGCTTTAAAAAAAAAAAAAAAAGCCAGGTGTCCTGGGACCTCAACGTCTCATTACAGGGAGAATCGCTACCCCATTCACGGCCTCGTACTCGGCCACCAAGTTTGCCCTTGAAGGTTTCTTCGGGTCTTTACGCCACGAGCTGGCCATGCAGAAGAAGGACGTGAGTGTGACCGTCTGTATCCTGGGCCTCATCGACACCGAATCGGCCTTGAACAAAACCAGGTGGGTTGAGGCATTGCTCGGATCCTTCCCGCAGCTGTTAGTAAGAACAGATTGTGCCTGTGAAAACTCCACTTTTGCGGGAGCGGATTTCCCGGTGTCCGGGTTTTGGTCTGAACTTTAAAGGCCAGAAGCAGAGAATTCCCTTTTTACTGATCACGTGCAATGTCCAAAGAGATATCGATAACCAGCTAGTTCTAACGGGAATCATCACTCATCATCCCATCCTTTCTAGGGACGTGGTGGACATGAAGGCTGCACCAGTCTCCGATACCGCCTTGGCCATTGTGAAAGCTGGCGCCACCCGGACGATGGAGCTCTTCTACCCCTGGACGGTCCAACTTCTGTGCCTGATCCGAGATTGGTTCCCAGAACAAAGGAATGGGATCATCAGGGGCTTCTATAATTTTCCTTCCCCTCCTGCCTAGGATCTGGTTTTTGGGAGCCTGGCACCCTTCTAGATAGGTCCAACCACAGATGATCTCCACCCGGTAGGGCTACATCCCTTCAAGACTCATCCCCCCTCTTGTCATTGCGGACTCCGGTTCCGTGAGGGTGCGAAATCCAGTCCCTGTTTTCTGGGAGGGTGCTCTTTCCAAGCTGCTGAACTGTCTCTCCAAAGTAGGTTCAGCCTTTTGAACGACCCCCGGAAAGTTTGGATTAAAAGGCAGTGCGGACCCAATGCCCCTGCACAGCTGGGGTGGCCAACTTAACCCCGCACGGTTCTCTCTGTTTGATGCCACTTTTAATTGCCTGATGAGCAGTACCTCCTTTTTGGCAGGATCAAACACAGGAGTCATATTGTTATCAACAAAAACTTTGCTAATAAACGTGGCAGGGGAATCAACAACAACTTCCGTGGGTCCAACGAGACCAGCTGCGAATGGAGACTCTGTCCAAACTAATGGAATTCCGTAACTCGATTCCTCGTCCCTTAACACGGGGAGGCTCCGAATCTCTCTTGGTCAGTCAGTTTTCTCCCAGGGCCGCTCCTCACCGCACAGATGGTCCCACAGCATGGGTGACGGGCCCCATCTCCCTCTTGAGGGGTCTGAGTTGGCAGAATTGGGTCTGGACGAACCACCTTCTTCCTAGGACCTTTTCCCCATGGATATACATAGACGGTCCATTCCAAGGGGTCTGATTCTCCCAGTTGCACCTCCAGACTGTGTCTTCCTCGCCCTTGTACGAATCCGCCACCCCTCTCTCCTCGCATCTCTTCCCTTCCTGGCACACTAAACATTTATGGTCCCTCTTCCTGCTCCTTCCTCTGATCACTCTCCTCTCGCTCCGGACTAACCCATTCCTCTGACCCCCAGCTTCTCCCCTTTTCCTTCTCCTCCCCCTCTGTCATCAAGAATACCCCTCCTCCTATATTTAGATCTTCCACCTCCCTGGTCAGGGTGAGCATAATATTGTGGCATCCTCAGATACACGCCGGGACGGCTCACTCTCAACTATCTCCTCAGTCTTCACTTCACAGTAGGGAGGGCTTGAAACTCTAGGAATAATCTGAGTGTGATTTCCATTTTTAAAATAAATAAATAAATAACCTGGTTCATTTCCAGCCTCCTTCCACTGATGTGAGGATTTCATTCTACAGATCTAATTCCATGTGTCAAACGCTGTTACCCACATTTCCTCCCCTCTAAACACGGTGGACTCCGATGCCCATTGTCCCTGGACATGGTGGTGTGGCCAATGAGTATCGTAGTTTGAGGTACTAGTTTGCCTGTAGTTAGAAATGGATTTTCTCAGGAGTGGAGCAATAAATTTGGGGGGAAGCGGAGGTGTCGGTTTTCCTTCTTTTAACCAAACTCTTGTTTTCCTTCTTTTAACCAAAAAACGCCATTTCTCTCTCCTTCCCGGTTTAACAAACATTAAATTAATTTAAACACGAACAAGTTTAATGGGAAGGAGAGGGGAAAGAACTGTGTCCTGATCCTTTAAGATAAAAACCAATTTCTTTTTAATTTTGTGCAGGGACATAAGAATAAGAAGCATTTATATTACACTGATGTTTAACTGATACTCAGGTTTTTCGTTCAGACTTGTATCTGTTCTGTAATACCAGTCCACGTTTTTATAATTTGGTCTGTTTTTGACTCTGATTTGTATTTTCAAATAATAATAATAATGTTAGTAAAAGTCAAATACTTGTTCAATTCTTTCTAATATTTGTATACTGACCGTTTTAAAATATTTTTACCCCGCTTTTCTCCATAAAAAGGAACTCAAGGCAGCTTACCGTATTTTTCCATGTATAAGACCCCCCCACGTATAAGACCCCCCCACTTTTCTAATCCAAAAGTTCTTTCTTTGCAAGAAAGTGGAGGGGGGAGGCAGGGATCAAAGCGCTTTGAACCCTCCCCCCTTCCTTATTTCCATGTGTAAGATGACCCTCAATTTTTAATCTAAACATTTTAGACAAAAGTACTGTCTTATACACGGAAAAATACGGTACATCTTTAAAAAGACGTTATTTAAAAGATGTAAGCCGCCTGGCGTCTTTTTTAAGGAGAAAAGCTGGGTTAAAAAATATAATAAATTAAATAAATAATTAAATCAATAAATAAAGTCTCACCCCTGTGGTTTCCTTAATTATTTTACCTTCTACACATACAGACAGACGTGACTTTCAGCAATATATGATGATACACGATCTAGATCATTTGATGCACCAGTATTTATCATTTGATGTACCAGTATTTAGTCACCATAAACATGACGATTCCATTGCCAGCTGTAAGAATAAAAAAAGTTTAAGAATTTAATAATATTCACGTGTCATCAAGCCAAATGTGACTCACGGCAACCCTTTTCTGGGTTTTCTAGGTAGAGCAAGTCCTCAGAAGTGGTTTCCCCTTCCCTTCTTCTGGGACAGTGCAGATTTTGCTCGAGGCCACCCAGGCTGGCTCTTCTCCCGGGAGGCACACAGTGCAGGATTCGAACTCCCAACCTCCAGCTCCAAAGCCAGAGACCTCAACCCCTGAGCTCTCCAGCCAATAAATTCTTAAGAATTCAAGACGCTAAAATATCTCTTCCGGCAGAAGTCAATCAGAGCCCACTCGGGTTCAGTCGGGATTTATTCAAATAAATTCAGATTTATTCGAGAAAACTCGTAAGAGCCTGAAGACCACAGGAAGGAGCTGGACACAAATGTCAACTAGCAGATTTCACCTGCAAAAATGTGGAGCGGTCGCATCAAGAATTCAAGGAGGAAGGGAAACAAGTGGGGACGGGAAGGGTGGGAAGAATCCTGTTATCCTCTTCCTCTCACTCAATTTAATATTTCAAAAGTCCTTTTAAGGTGAAGAGAAGACAGAGGTGGGGACGGGAGAAGGGAAATATAGGTAGGTGTATATATATATTTATATATATATTTATATTTATATATATATATATTATATGTTTCTTTTTCAAGTTCAAAATTAAGGTTCAGCCATCGTTGAAATTACTCCATAGCAGAAATAGAATAACATCGTACAAATTGTCACGTACAGAATTGACAGTTAGGTATCAAAAAAACACCTGTATTTACAGTTTGTAAACGTGGACTTCAGAAGGAAAGAAAGGAAAAGAAAGGAAAGAGCCACAACCTCACAAAACACACACACACCCTTTCGTACGCCGCCTGTCGCTTTCTCTGGCTGGGTCTGCCTTTCCCCTGGGGGGCGGGCGCTCTGGAAAGAACCCCGAACACTTAAAAATGGAGCCACGGGGGAGGAAAACAGGGCTGGGAACAGCTGTTCTCAGTGAGAACTAGTAACTTGAAAATTTTCCTCACTAAATCCCTCTGGCAAAGAATATGCCCGTGGTGTAGTTGAGTTCAGTGGGACTTCACCGGTGCAGGTGTATGGGATGACAAGCGTCATCCTTTAGCTCAGATGACTCCAGACTACAACACCCATCAGCCCCAGTGGCTAAGGATGATGGGAGGCATCATCCAACCACCCCAATGCAAAGATGACCATCTCTCTGGCCTCACCTTGGCTTTTTGGGTTCTGGGAGAGAATGGGCGTAAATCCGGGATCAAAGACCTGTTTTAGCACAATAATAATCTTAGCCGAGCTGGAAGGGACCCTGGGGGGGTCATCCAGTCCAGCCCCTGCTAAGAAGGCCCCGTGGGGGATTCGAACTCCCAACCTCTGGCTCCGCAGCCAGAGACCAAACTTCACTGAGCTCTCTGGCAGTTGAAGAGAGATTCTAATCTCTGCACCAAAACCTGGGCCAGGATGGGGTCTAATGGGCAAGGAAAATGAAGCAAAATACAAATTTATAATGCAAGCTGAGAGGGAGTCATCATGGCATTGTCCCCGATATATATATTTGCATAGGTTATTCTGCCCTTTAAAAATATATATGCTATTTTGCATAATGGTATTCTGATTTGCTACACCCGAGAGCAGGAAGATCACATCCAAGCCCAGCGAATTTGACCCTTAGATTTTTTGGCACGATCGCTCACCAATGTCTGAGCATGCCATGAGGACTGGAAACTTGCTTGCCAAAACAAAATTTTTTAGAACCCGATCATCTTGGAATCAAAGGAAAATGGACGTCGCGGGCAATCCCCCCCCCCCCGCCTCTCTTTTTTTTTCTGTCGTGGAATCATTCGAAATCCTGGGTTTTGGGGGAATCTGGTAAAGCCCGCTTTTATATCAACAATTTTAGACTTCGCTGTGCCATGGAAAAAAAAAAAAAAAAAAAAAAAAAAAAAACAAAAAAAAAAAAAAAAAAAAACGAAAAAGCTAAAAAAAAAAAAAATAAAAAAAGAAAAAAAAAAAAAAAAAAAAAAAAAAAAAAAAAAAAAAAAAAAAAAAAAAAAAAAAAAAAAAAAAAAAAACAAAAAAAAAAAAAAAAAAAAAAAAAAAAAAAAAAAAAAAAACAAAAAAAAAAAAAAAACAAAAAAAAAAAAAAAGAAAAAAAATAAAAAAAAAAGAAAAAAAAAAAAAAAAAAAAAAAAAAAAAAAAAAAAAAAAAAAAAAAAAAAAAAAAAAAAAAAAAAAAAAAAAAAAAAAGAAAAAAAAAAAAAAAAAAAAAAAAAAAAAAAAAAAGCTGACCCCTATAAAGCTTTCTGACCCTTGGCAACACAGCTGATGGCACTCTTTCTCACTCACAAACACACAGACACACACAGACACACACACACATACCATAACAGGAATGTTTTTAAAGTATATAATCAAATTCTGGCATATTTCAGAGTCTGCGTGTAGCATTATTCTTATTTTATAAAGGTCCCTCTCCTCTTTTTTGGTCAAAGGGTGGCCCCTGGTGCGTCGGACCTCGGCGCTGCGACGCGAATTGCTGGGTTTTCCGTGTGCTTTGATCGGAGATCGATTTGGGAAACGCAGGAGGCTGGAGACGGCGAGCGGGGGGGGGGAGAAGGTGAGGGAGACAACGGAGACCCCCCCAAAAAATATCCAAGTCTGGGGTGCAGGTTAATAGATGGTGGGGGGGAAGGGTTAAGGGCTTCTCTAGGACGGTAAGGTGACTTGTGTAAGGAGGGGAGGGTTTTAAGGCTGTCACGCTGCAACGGAGCGCGAAGGGAAAGGGGATTTGGCACAAGAGAACTATGGCAAAGGTGCCTGTTCTGTTCGTGGTCCCTTCGCCCAGCTGGCTTTGGGATGGGATAGGATGGGATGGAAGGAAGGAAGGAAGGAGCTGAGGATGAATAGATGGAAGGAAGGAAGGAGCTGAGGATGAATAGAAGGAAGGAAGGAAGGAAGGAAGGAAGGAAGGAAGGAAGGAAGGAAGGAAGGAAGGAAGGAAGGAAGGAAGGAAGGAAGGAAGGAAGGAAGGAAGGAAGGGGTTGATGATGGATAGAAGGAAGGAAGGAGCTGAGGATGAATAGATGGATGGATGGATGGATGGAAGGAAGGAAGGAAGGAAGGAAGGAAGGGGTTGATGATGGATAGAAGGAAGGAAGGAGCTGAGATGAATAGATGGATGGAAGGAAGGAAGGAAGGAAGGAAGGAAGGAAGGAAGGAAGGAAGGAAGGAAGGAAGGAAGGGGTTGATGACGGATAGAAGGAAGGAAGGAGCTGAGGATGAATAGATGGATGGATGGATGGAGATGGATGGATGGATGGATGGATGGATGGAAGGAAGGAAGGAAGGAAGGAAGGAAGGAAGGAAGGAAGGAAGGAAGGAAGGAGGAAGGAAGGAAGGGGTTGATGACGGACAGAAGGAAGGAAGGAGCTGAGGATGAATAGATGGATGGATGGATGGATGGATGGATGGATGGAAGGAAGGAAGGAAGGAAGGAAGGAAGGAAGGAAGGAAGGAAGGAAGGAAGGAAGGAAGGAAGGAAGGAAGGGGTTGATGACGGATAGAAGGAAGGAAGGAGCTGAGGATGAATAGATGGAAGGAAGGAAAGGAAGGAAGGAAGGAAGGAGCTGAGGATGAATAGATGGAAGGAAGGAAGAAGGGGTTGATGATGGATAGAAGAAAAGTTGATGAAAGAAAAGAAGGAAGGAGTGGATGATGAAGGAAGGAGCTAATGATGAATGGATGAAAGCAAAGAAGGGAGGAAGGAAGGGTGATGGTTCGTAAAAATGGGACACATGTATGAGGAAAGCTGTGTCTCCGAAACAACCTTTTGCCACGGCAGCCGATCAGAGCCTCCCCGGCCCAGGGCAGCCTACCTCGGAGCCGTCTCCCTCCGAGCAGCGATCCAACCCGAGGAGGCCCCCTCTGCTTGGGGCCCAGACCCAACCATGGGGTCCTGCCTGACCCCCAACATGGCTCTTTTGTGTCTGGCAGCCATGAAAGAGGGGCGGTGGGGAGGGAAGGGTGACAGGGGGGTCTTCCGGGGAGGGAAGAGGAAGGGGGGGGGGCAAAGGCAGTCCTGGTGGGGAGATCAGTTTTAAAAGGATCCAGTCGGATCTTTGGCTGCGCCGGGTCGTCGTCGTCTTCTTCTCCTGTGCTGATTTTTGTATAGACAGACAGTGATATAAATATATATACATACACAGATATTCAGTTGCATACTGGTGGGCTTGTCCATCCAAAGGCAACGCCTTCTCCCGCCGCGCTGTCCGGCCACTCACACGCACACACGCTCAAGAGGCTCATGCGTCGGAACCGTCGGGAGGTCCCCGGGAGAGTCAGGGTGGAAAAATAAGAATTCAAGTCCGTTTCCGGAGGCAGTGTGATCAGCCTTCCCCCCCCCCCCACCCCCTGTTTGTTTTTTCCTTTTGCAAACACAGGGAAATATATACATACATACCCTGTTTCCCCGAAAATAAGACCTAACCTGAAAATAAGCTCTAGTAGGATTTTTCAGGATGCTCGTCATAGAAGCCGTACCCCAAAAATAAGCCCCAGTGAAGTCAAACCCCTCCCTCCACCTTGTGCAGCAACCAGAAGAAGAGGAACAGGACTGTCTTTGAATCAACGTAGATTGTACATGAAAAAAAATTAAGCATCCCCTGAAAATAAGCCCTAATGTGTTTTTTGGAGCAAAAATTAATATAAGACCCTGTCTTATTTTCGGGAAAACACGGTATATATATATATCTATTTTCCAAAATCGTGTTTCGTTAGCCCTCCGTTTAGGATTCAGGGATATTTGGCCGGAGAAGACCACGGAGAGACTCGCCCAGCCTGGCCACGTGGAAGAGACCTGACAGCCCCATTGGTCCAAGGCACTTGGAGAGTACCTCTTGATTCCTTCAAAACGAGGCCTGCCGTTTTTCTTTTCCGCTGGGGCGATCGTCTTGTCCTCGAGCACGGAAGGGAAACACCCCACCTCGTAAAGCAAACCGTCCCCCCGAGAGGGCTCCTTCTGCAACCAAAACTTCCCTAATATTATTCAAGAATCAGGCACTGTCATCCCGCTTCTGCTTAACCCCCGGCTGGCCTGCCGAAGATGGAAGGGAAAAAAAAAAAAGGTTTGGTCCTGCGATTTTTCAAAGTCTTTTTGTCCATGTTTAAAAAAAATAGATTGACTGTAATATATATTTATATATCCTATATATATATATAGTATATATATATCTTTCTATTTATGTACATGTGTTTTTAAATTACGATGCTGGCACTCAAGGTGGCCAAAACGGGTCTCCCGGTGTGAGGAAGTTGTTTGATAAGCCCACCGAGCGAACCTGGAATGGAGACGATCTGTCCGTAGGGCTGAAAGCGGTTTTCCTGACCCACAACCGGAGCATCCATTTCGAAAAGTTGGCGGCGACGCGGACTGCTGTCGGTTGAGTGTTCTTGGCGTGTTCCTGATCTGCCGAAGGAAGCTTGCGATGTTGTTCGTGAAGTCTCTCTCTCTCTCTCTTTTTTTTTTCCTCCCCGAAACCGAAAGGGAAGAAATGACATCGGAAGGAGGAGGGTTGGCTTTCCCCTAGGAGGCGAAGAGAGGAGAGATGGGGAAGAACTCATTTAGTTAAAAAAAAAAAACAACCAAAAAAACCAACCACAACCGTCCCACCCTTACACGGTTCCTCCCTAAAAGCTATTTCAAACATCTTTGGATGGTGAAGGGGTTAGAAGGTTCAAGAAAATGATAAAAATGTGTCCGCGGATTCAAGAAAGTGGGATTAGAAGAGTCAAGGGAAGGAACAGCAATGAAAGTGAGATTAGGAGGATGAAGAAGGTGGAAAATTAAAGGGGTAGGCCATTTGTGGCCTTCAAGAGGCTATCAAACTACATCTCCCATAATCCCTCAACATCAGGTTTATTAGCTAAAGGTTGAAAGCAATTGGATACTGGTAAAAGATTGGTAAAATCTGTTTATAAATGTTACAGCCTTCATAAAGACCGGCAGTTGTATCAACACTCATCAAAAACAAAATTAATACAGTAGTATCCGCGGGATCGGTATTTAAATTTTCCACTTATCTGCGGTCTGAAAATATTAAAAATATTAAAAGAAAAAAAACACCTAAAAATTAATGATGTATTTATCAGAAGTGGTCACTAGAGGGAGCCAGAGACCATGGCATGCATTCTTGTTGTCTCTGATTCCCTCTAGTGGCCAGTTCTGGTAATACATGGTCAAAACATTTCTTTCTGGATTTTTTCTTCTTTTACTATGCGATCTATAGCATTCGTTATTATCCACGGTTTTCAGCATCCGCAGTGGGGACTGGAACCAATCCCTCATGAGTACGGGGCTCAAAACCCACACCTGTCAGTAAGGGTGGCCAGCATCCTTCGGGCGCTTCAGTTGCACCTTCAACCTTTTCATACCGATCTGGAACCCGTTCATGGCCTGGATAGCTGTTTGGGCGCTGGAGGGATTGTCGAAACTCACAAAACCTGGAAGAGAGAGAGGGAGAGAGAACAATTGTTTAGGAACAATCAGGATAACGGTGGGGTGTGGATGTATTTGCATTTTAGGGATGGGAAGGACACCCCCCCCCAAAAAAAATTCCTCATTCTTGTCCTTCAGGCTGTCTCGACATCACATCTCCATGAGGAATTTTCAAAGCCCTGCACGATTCTTGGCCTTTGAGCTATGAGGGAGGCAAACGGCTCCCGTTCAAGATCTGAATAAATTTGCAAAAGAATTGCATAAAATGCTACATCTCAGATACACAAACATCCCTTGTGCCCCCTCCACTTTAAGAACCAAGATGTGCATAGGTACCTATACCGAGCACTGTCGGACTAGCCAATTATTCGGACAAGACAGGAGCAACCCATTCGGTGCTTTAAAGGATTAAAAGCACCGGACGGCTTGTTTCTGTCTGTCGTTAATAATAAACGAAGTGGTTTTCATCAACGCTTTGGGCGATTTGTAGCATCTGACAATACCGTCACGTCTCGACTGGAATTCTCCCAAAGTCTCACCCACCGAAACATTTGCTCTGGTTCGTGGCCCGGTCCATGAAGACTTTGGAGGAGATGATATTTCCGAAAGGCAGGAACATTTGCATCAGTTCGTTGTCACCGAACTCTTGAGGGAGGTGGTAGATAAAGAGGTTTGCATCCTTCCGGGCCTGCATTGAGAGAGGCAATGGAGGCCTAGCAGTTAGAGCTCATTTCGTTGCGTCTAGGGCAGGGATAGTGAAGGGGTGGCAATTGTGGGATTCCCCTGTATTCTTTTTCCCTCCTCGTCTCTTCCCGAAAGTTGACCCCGGGGGGGGGGGGAACACACCTTCTCGTTGCTGCTGCTGCTGCTGGATTATTGGGAGCGGCTGTGGGATCGCCTGAGCTACCGGGGTGATGGCGGTGGCCGGGTAAACGGCTGCGTAGAGGAAGGTAAGGAGAAGCAAAACGTATTTACATTGGCCACACCAGACTGTGCGGCCAACCCAGCAAGACCCCAGTTCGAATCCTCCCACGGCCACCAACACACCCAAACTAGTTAGTGCATTTTAAAAGACATTCTCATAGAGTGTTAAACTTTTCATTCCGAGCATCATCAAGGCTGAGCAAAACACGGACCCAGAAACAAAAGAGGAGGAGCAGAATTCAATCTTGTAAACACGTTTTCCCAGTTTTACTGCCTTGCAAAATTCTACCCTGCCAACCACTAAGAAATGCAGGTCTTTTGAAAAAGGAGGGTGAGGGGAGGAGGGAAAAAAATGCTTAAAATTTTAACTTTGGATCTTTAGAAAATCTATGAAAAACACAGCAGCCAGAATCCGATCACCAGTTTCAGGCTTGGATAAGGGACACTGGCTCTGTCTTGGTGGCAAATTACGAGGTTACCTTCCGTTGTGCCTGCAAGATTTCTCAGTTCACGGTGAAAAGGACATCCCCATATTATTTTTCTTGCTTATTTTGCCTTGCTTTGTTTTATCTCCTTTATGGGTTCATGTTCCAGCTTTTTCCGTTTCATTTTTTGGGGGGCACAAGAAGCTGCGAAATTCTGCTCAGCACCTTTCCCGGGTGGAACTCGGGCAGCAGAAGACACTATTTTGCACAGAAACTGTAATTATTCTACAGAGGTTGGTGTTTCCGGGAGGTGGAGAGTGACCCCCCACACACACAGCATCCAAGGAATCTCATGAGACGTTTTTGGGGTGGAAGATCAAGACGAAGGAATCTCCCTGGGAGGAAAAAAGAAGGATTCCCCCCCCCCCCCTTCGATTTCTCACCAAGACTGAGAGGTTGTGAGATTCACATCCCTAATTTTACAAACACAAAGGTTCCCCCGTGCATGAAAAAAAAATCTTCCTCTTTTTTTTCCGTCCTGCTTTCTCCAGTTTTGTAGGCACGGATGCCTTGAGTTCTCTATGAGGGGGGAGTGGTATAAATAGCCCCTTTTTTAGACAGCTGACGTCAAATCCAGGTACCTGCATATTGGTGAACTCCGGCGAAGGCTGGGTGCAGAGTCTCGGCGACGGACGGATTCTGGGCTAAAGGAAGAGAAGGTTTGGAAACAGAATCGAGGAAGGTCAACGAACAAGGAAACGGTTCGGAGAGAACAGGATGAAGGGAAAAAACCACCCTGGCTGATTTTCCCCTTCCGAGTTAGGCAAAAGCCACCAGGACGGCACCCACGGGCAAGCAAGCTGGCTGTGTGAAGGCTTGCCAATCTCCCTCCCACCCCCACCGCCCCGTTTCATCTCTTGGGGCCCACTTGGCCCTTTTACCTGTGCAGGGCATCAGCCCGTTGGCGTAAACCGCCTCCAGAGTCGGGTGGCTGCTGGGGATAGGCACCACGCCAGCAAAGCTGTTGGCGATGGGGGCCACCAGCCCTGGGACAGTGGTCGTACCCAGGAGAGAAGGCGAAGGTAACCCTGTGAGTCAGAGAGAGACAGAGAGAAAGAGAAATACGAAAGATGGGTGAGGGACGCTGTGCCTTTCTTTCTCTTTGAGGCTCACTTTTGGGTCAAATCATACAGGTACGGAGTCTGTAGGCCTGACGATGATCAACTTTTCCCTCCTGACACTTCATTACTTCAAAGCTCCATTCCATGCCAAGGGAAGACTGGGTGGACATTTCCATGACCCATGACCGAAAGAAAACACACGCTGGTGTGCATGAAGAAGGGGGGGGCTAGCTCCCACTCGGAAGTTCAGACCTCTTTGGTCCTTTAAGCAGGCCAACGATGCTTTTAACGAGGAACTAATGGCAGGACCCCCCCCCCTCTAAATCCCTTCCCAAACTACAGACCCAACGGTTCCATAGGATTGGAGCCGTGACCGGCAAAAGTGCTCTCCAACCGCTGTAACGATGCCGTGTGGATGACACTTTATAGTCTGTAGAGACACACAAAGGGGCTTCGTCTGAGCTGGCACACACCTGATGTTTGCGTGAGAGGAGTGGGCGGCAGGCCATTGAGGCTTACAGTTCCGATCTGCTGGATGTGACACGGGGAGAAGGTGAGGCTGGGGCTGACAAAGTTGCCGTGAGATGCCGAAAGGACAGTCTGCTGTTGCATTAGCTAGAAACAAAAGAGCAAAGTGATTATCCATCTGTCCATCCATCGAATTAGCTATCCATTCATATCTTCCTTACTTCTTTCTCTCTCTCTCTCTATCTATCAGCTTTTTTATCTATCTATCTATCTATCTATCTATCTATCTATCTATCTATCTATCTATCTATCTATCTATCTATCTATCTATCTATCTATCTATCTATCTATCTATCTATCTATCTATCTATCTATCTATCTATCTACAGTCATGGCCAAAAATATTGGCACCCTTGCAATTCTGTCAGAAAATGCAACCCTTCTCTCAGAAAATTGTTGCAGTTGCAAATGTTTTGGTACTCACATGTTCATTTCTTTGGTTTGCGTTGGAAACAACAGAAAAAAACAGAGAAGAAGAGTCAAATCTGATACAATCCCACACAGAAGCCCCAAAATGCACTGGCCAAAATTATTGCACCCTTAACTTAATATTTGGTAGCACCCCCTTTGGAAAAAATAACTGAAATCAATCGCTTCCTGTAACCATGAATGAGTTTCTTACACCTCTCTACTGGAATTTTGGACCCCTCTTCTTTTGCAAACTGCTCCAGGGCCTTCCGATTTGAAGGATGCCTTCTCCCAACTGCTGTTTGGAGATCTCTCCACAGCTGTTCCATGGGATTCAGATCTGGACTCATGGCTGGCCATTTCAGAACTCTCCAGCGCTTTGTTTGGAACCATTCCTGAGTGCTTTTTGAAGTGTGTTTCGGGTCATTGTCCTGCTGGAAGACCCAAGACCTCTGGTGGAGACGCAGCTTTCTGACCCTGCCGCTACGTTGCGCCCCAAAATTCTTTGGGAATCCTCAGATTTCATGATACCATTCGCGCAGTCAAGGCATCCAGTGCCAGAAGCAGCAAAGCAACCCCAAAACATCTTTGAACCTCCACCATGTTGGACTGTAGGGACCGTGTTCTTTTCTTTGAATGCCTCATTTCTTTTTCTGTAAACAGTGCCGTGATGTCCTTGACCAAAAAGCTCTACTTTTGTCTCATCTGTCCACAGTACGTTCTCCCAGAAGGATTGTGGTTTTGTCACATAAGTTTTGGCACACTCCAGTCTTGCTTTTTTATGCCTTTGTGTCAGCTGTGGTGTCCTCCTGGGTCTCCTACCATAGCATCCTTTTTCATTCAGATGGCGACGGATAGTGTCAGCTGACACTGTTGTACCCTGTGTCTGCAGATCAGCTTGAATTTGTTGGGAAGTTAATCTGGGTTCTGTATCCACCATTCGGACAACCTTTCGTTGTAATTTTTCAGGAATTTTGCTCTTCCATCCACTTCCAGGGAGATTAGCTACAGTCCCATGGGCTGTAAACCTCTTGAGGATCTTGCGCACAGTAGACACAGGAACATTAAGATCTTGGAGATGGACTTGTAGCCTTGAGATTGTCGATGTTTTTCCACAATTTTTTCTCTCAAATCCACAGACAACTCTTTACACTTCATTCTTTTCTCCATGCTCAGTGTCACACACAACACAAAGGTTGAGTCAACTTTTCTCCATCTTAACGGGTTGCAAGTGTGATTACTATATTGCCCCACACCTCTTACTTGCGACAGGTGTGTCTAAATACAAATTAAAGGAGCATCACATGCTTGAAAAGCAATTATTTCTTACCATTTAGACAGGGTGCCAATAATTTTGGCCTGTGCATTTTTGGGTTTCTGTGTGGGATTGTATCAGATTTGACTTTTCTTCTCTGTTTGTGTGTGTGTGTGTGTTGTTCCAACACAAACCAAAGAAATGAACATGTGAGTACCAAAACATTGGCAACTGCAACAATTTTCTGAGAGAAGGGTTGCATTTTCTGACAGAATTGCAGGGGTGCCAATATTTTTGGCCATGACACACTCTCTCTCTCTCTCTATCTAATCCATCCATCCATCCATCCATCCATCCATCCATCCATCCATCCATCCATCCATCCATCCATCCTTCCTTCCTTCATCCATGTCACTCTCATCTTCTCTTTCCATCCATCCATCCATCTTCTTTCTGTCCGTCTGTCTATCCATCTATCTCTTCCGTCCTTCGTCTGCCCACCTAGATCTAATCCCTAATTAACTCCATTCCCCCAGACTGGCTTTCTTTTTTTAAAAGGCCTGCTGATGGGAGCAGGCGGTTTAGGCTAAGGGGAGATAGAGAAGTCCAAAATGAAAGCAAAAAATCAAGGCACCCCCCACCCCAGGGCAGCGGTGGTCCTGCCACCCCAACTCACCGCCTGAGCGTACGCGCTGTAGGGGCCGAAGGGCAAGGCTAAGGACGGCGTAAGGATGCCCAGCTGGCCCACCATTTGTTGCAGGCGCCGTAGGGTCCGCTCCTTGTCCGTGTCAGCGAACTTCACCACCAGGCTGGAGGAGGCGCCCTGGGTGGGAGGGAAGAAGAAAGAGGAGGGGGACCAAGGGGTCAGAGGGCTGGTGTAACCACGGAAAAGGGGCCACAGGCGCAGCAGCCACAAATATCCCGGCATTGCCCACGAAAAAAAACACGGTTTGCCACAAGATCTTTGCATCTTTCGAGTTACGCCAGTGATAGGATTCGGGCCAATGGAATCGAGAGGGGCTTACTCCCGAGTAGATGCTCCTAAAACCGTGTTCGGAGGCGGCGATCCAGCACTCGCAGCTTTGCCACGAAGCCCCATTGAATGTGACGGAACCCATTTTTTAAATATACTGCCCAAGACTGGTTTGTACAATTTATCGAATCCAGCAGCATATTCGATGCTGCCTGGAAATCATGATTCCCCCCCTCCCCTGGAAAAGCATATATATATATTTTCACTAATCAGTTTTGTCCTTTCACTTTTCCTCTGGATCACGTGCCAGGGGAAAAGGGAGGGGAAATAACAACTTTTTAAAAACCGAAAACCACGCTTGCAATCCTGCTTGATCGGCTGCTCGCCTCTCCCAGAGTTTAACCCGCCCTAGGTGAGCGGCTGTTTCAGGCACTGAATTCAACACTGGAAAATTGGGAAGGGGAAAACCACATCCCCCCTTCTCTGCCTTTTGTCACGCCGGGAAATAAATCAGAGTTTTATTTATTTACTCACAGGCATTGATTGACTCCCGTGGAGGGCATGGATCGCGGCTTGAGCCTCTGTGTGAGAGGAGAATTTAACAAAAGCACAGCCTGGGGGGGCATCAGGAGCGAGAGGAGAAAAAGAAAGAAGGTGAGAAAGAAAGAAAAAGAGAAAATAAGAATAATGCTAGGAAGGGTTACACATTGCCTGTGGAGAAAACGTTCACATTCCTATCTGGCCGATCCTTCTGGGCTCGGCTGACTGTCCATCTCTCCTGCACTAAGCCATCATTCCTTCCCTGCATTCAATCAGGCCCCCGCCTCTCTGCTCTGGGTCTCATTCCTTTCTTTTTGCTCAGTTGGTGAGCCTGTTGAAGCCTGTCTGCTGAAAGCAGTCACGTTTGTCCGTTTGCCGTTTCGTCTCTTCAAGGGTAAGGAATGAAACCTTTTATTCTTTCTCTTAGTAATGTCTCAGAGTGAGTTACTGAGACAGTAAGTGCCTGTGAATAAGAGAGAAGGGGTGGACCGCTCTGTGGGGGGACGGGACTTGAAGCTATTCTGCTCTGGCGAATCTCCGCATCTTCCCTGGAACCATTTTGAAAGCAGGTTAAATTTGCAGTGCAGACAGACAGTTGACAGCAGGAGAGAGCGCTCGCAGGTGGATGTAAGGAACCGCACAGACCTTTGCTGTTTCCGTCTGGCCCCCTCAACACCGTGCATTCATCGATGACCCCAAATGGTTCGAAGAGATGGACAATGTCTTCCTCGGACTGCTGCTTGCTCAACATGCCGACAAACAGCTTCCGGTCTCCTAGGAGAAAGCAAGAGCCACACACAGAACCATCAACCTTCTGGGGGTCTCCCTGGAAGGGGGTGGGTGGCTGGGCCACGGAGGTAAAGACCCAGAAGGACCCAGTGGTGAAGACCCACGGAGCCTCTGTTTTCAAAGAGGCACTGAATCCGTTCCGGGTTTTCCTCCGAACTTTACACACCTTCTTCTCTGAGACACTTAAAACCAATCATTCCCACTTGCAAAACCAATTCAATGCCTTGGACGTCCCTTTTAAAGTTTGGAGCAAAACCCGGACCAGAACTGGGCTCATCAGCCTTGGGGGTCAGATTTTAGGGCCCACTGAGATGTGAACCATCGGGATGACCTTGTGCCAGCAAAGCTTCTTCTCTCTCAGCCTACCTCTCAGGCCTGTTGTGAATATAAAGTAGGGGAAAGCAGAACGATAACTGACTTTCAGTTCGCTGAAGGAGACAGCAGATAAATCTATAAGGATTTTTTTTTAGATAGATCTATCTATCTATCGATCGATCGATAGACAGAGGATCTATCTATCTGTATCCTTATAGATAAAGCTATAAGGATACAGATACATAAACACACACACACGAAACCGCTTCTAAAGAAGGGGTTTTAAGGAGAAATGTTTTTTTAAAATGTATATTTTTCAACTCTTTTCCCACAGGGTTTGATTTTGTGCTTTTCAACCATTGGTAGCCTGAATAGCTTTTTCGTAATGTGATTTTAAAAAAATTGTTAACTGTTTTGACGGCTGAAACCGAGCAGCGAATCACAGCTAAAGCCAGCCCCTGGAATCAATGGCATTTGCAGAGGAGAGCTGACTCACCCAGTCCCCACCGATCCGAGGGACCTAATCCAGTTGCAACTTCCCACAGGATTCGAACCAATGAATAAAATGATTGCTAACTGCTCCCTTTCTTTTAAATTCCCTCTTTGGCGGCGGCAAGTCCCTCAAGGTTGGGGTGTGGATATATAACGAAGTTTTGCAAGACCTGAGGTGTGTCTCAAACCACAACCCCTTGCAAGACATAATGCACCTTGCACACATAGATAGATAGATAGATAGATAGATAGATAGATAGATAGATAGATAGATAGATAGATAGATAGATAGATAGATAGATAAAGAAGGAGCTGATAGATAAGGAAGGAGCTAGCTAGATAGCTAGCTAGCTAGATAGATAAGGAAGGAGCTGATAGATAGATAGATAGATAGATAGATAGATAGATAGATAGATAGATAGATAGATATAGATAAAGGAGCTGATAGATAGATAAAGAAGGAGCTGATAGATAGATAGATAGATAGATAGATAGATAGATAGATAGATAGATAGATAGATAAGGAAGGAGCTGATAGATAGATAGATAGATATAGATAAAGGAGCTGATAGATAGATAAAGAAGGAGCTGATAGATAGATAGATAGATAGATAGATAGATAGATAGATAGATAGATAGATAGATAGATAGATAGATAGATAGATAGATAAGGAAGGAGCTGATAGATAGATAGATAGATAGATAGATAGATAGATAGATAGATAGATAGATAGATAGATAGATAAGGAAGGAGCTGATAGATAGATAGATAGATAGATAGATAGATAGATAGATAGATAGATAGATAGATAGATAAAGAAGGAGCTGATAGATAGATAGACAGACAGACAGACAGATCCTCTTGGCTGTCGTTTGGTGGAGCTCAAAGAAGCCACAACTGCTTACTACAACACTTGAGCTAAGCAAAACGTTGGTGGACTTTGAGGAGATTTTTAGATGCAACACAAGCCCCATGGGAGATGTAGTGGTGGCCACTCTGCCCCCCCAGCTCTTCCAGTCTTTAGGAAGTAGAAGGGTTATCAGGGCAAAAAGATTTTTAAATGCGACATTCTCCCGCAGTGGGGCCGTCACATAAATACGCGCACGCACACACACCCGGGGGCTGGTGACAAAAGGCTGGGACATGTCGAGTCGCAGCTTCGGAGACACGGCACCCGGCCCTCCTTCCTGGAAGCGACAGGATCCGAGGGGCCGGTGGAAAGGGAAGCCGATCGGACATGACAGGAGTCAGGAGGAATGGCCAAGAGGGCCCCCCTCCCCGCCCCGATCGTTGGAGGAGAGCGTTGACCTGGAAATGTGTCTTCAGTTTGTAGTGGGGAGGAAACGGCAAGGAAAAGCTTGGTCCAGAACCGCTCACTTGCAGAGATGGGCTGCTTTTGTATTTTGAAAGGATGATGGCTTCCCTTCAACCCGTTGGCCACAAAAGAGGGTGCCCGGTGTACCTCTACATGATAAGTCCCCTGGCCTGGCAACCTTACAATTTCTGTGCGTGTAAGAAAGACCCAGGGAGAGATACGTTTCTTCTAAGCTAATACCTTCCGTTTTATAATCATCATCATCTTAGAACAGCAGAGCTGGAAGGGACCCCCTGGATCATCCAGTCTAGCCCTTGTCAAGGAGGCCCAGTGGGAGGATTTGAACTCCCAACCTCTGGCTCCGCAGCCAAAGACGTAAAACCCTGAGCTAACCAGCAGTTCATTTATTCTTCCTTTGCACTGTAGAACTGGAGCAGAGATGTAAATCCAGGCTCATCTCATTCTTCTTTGTGAGAAGTAAGAAACGGCCGTTTCCCCCACTTCTCTTCGACAAGACGATGAGATGATTTTTACTGGTAGGAATAAAACATCAAGGCAAAACAGCGACAGCTCCAGCTTTGAAACATGGGCTTTTACAACTTTGAAGCACTGGATGGGTTTTTTGTGTCTTGGATCAATCCACCAGTCCTTTGGTGCCTGCTCCGTCTCTGCTTTGCTCCACCAAGGCCCACGAGGACTGGAATCCTACTTTTAGGAAAAGCAGCGTGGGTCATCAATAAAGCAGACCGTTCGCACCCAACAGACCCCAAGTTGAAGCTTGAGGATTTGAGGTGTAATGTGTAGTTTGACTTCATCATTAAGCGGATAGATAACAGGAAAACCATCTCCTTTTCCTCCAACGCTCTCGTTTCGGGAGAGGCAGGCCAATTCCTGGAAACGTCCCCTTGAACTCTGAGAAGGCAATCTTAGACGTAAAAAAGCTGGCCATTTATTTGAGGGCTTTGTATCCTGCAGGACGTCCAACGAAGATCTGGGTTCGAATCCCTACACGGGCTAGAACCAAACTCCTCAGTGTCGACAGAAACACGGATCCCTTCCAGAGAAAAACCACAAGCCCATGCTTAAGATTTTAGGTGTGTGTGTGTTTTATGTAAACGACAAATAGTAGCGGGATGGGTCTCCGTGCCTTTTGAAGTCCTTGTTTTTGATCCCCGGGGGAATAAAAATAAAGGCAGAGCCGCCGATGTTATTTCTGGGGACACATCTTTTTCCAAGAGGGATGGCCGAGCTCCCCACGCGCAGAAACATGGAAGGCTCTTTCTTGATTTCAAGGCTCAGATCCACCACTCGCGTGGGGGGAAGCGTCTGCCCAGACCCATTAGCAGAGCTGTATCTGACGGCCGCGCGCCGCGCGCCATGACTCCCCGTGGTAACCCACAGATCTGTAAAGGGGAAACGGTGCTATTTCCTTTAAAAAAAAATCATCCTGATCATCCTGTCCTTCCTTAGCCCCCCCCCTCCACTGCCCCCCTCCCCACCTCCAGCTTCCCTCTCTGCTCCCTCCAACCTGCCCATCTGGCCGTGAGCGACAACCGTCTTTGAGATGAAACCGGGTTTCCATAGAAACACGAGCCCCAACAATCAGAAGCAGAGCGAGAAAAAAAAGGAGAAATGTCGAGTGTGGAGGGGGAGGGGGAGAAAGGGCTCAAAGCTGCCGATGCGCTGGCAGAAAAATCACTGAACAACCGTGGGGAGGGACACAGAAGGGTCATCTAGACCAACCCCTGGGCCCATGAAAGAAATCCTCAACCCTAACCCATAGACCTCCAACCGCTGGTTGAAAAAAACTCTCCACTAAAGGCAAGTTTAGCCCTTTTGGAGGCAGATTTTGCCACCGGAAAGCTTCGCCTCACGTCTAAGAGAAATCTCCTTTCTTGTAATTTGACCCCTCACTTCGAGTCCTGCCCTCTGGAACTACAGTAGACGAGCTTGCTCCATTTTTCACACGACGGCCTTTCAAACCTCTGGAAAAATGATCTCTTCGTCTTCCCTGGCGCAGGCTAAAAATACCCACCTCCCTCAACCACCAGGTCTGGGTTCTAGAGTTCCCGCAGTCATTTTTTCCCCTAAAAATATAGTAGCTTAAAGAAAGAACAATCCCATTCAGACGCAGTCTCTCTTGGTCAGACCTTGGCAATAAAGAGGTACAAAGAGTTTGCTTGCCATTAATTACTTTTAAATGTGTATATGCAAGAACTAATGGATCCTCCTCATCATTTTAGAACTGCCGAGCTGAAAGGGACCCAATGGATCA
This sequence comes from Intellagama lesueurii, assembly GCA_037013535.1. Taxonomy (NCBI): domain Eukaryota; kingdom Metazoa; phylum Chordata; class Lepidosauria; order Squamata; family Agamidae; genus Intellagama; species Intellagama lesueurii. The sequence continues at coordinate 5,598,485 of JBAJHW010000020.1, forward strand.
CTGAGTCCAGGCTTTGTCAGGGAGGCACCATGGGAGAATTGAACTCCCAACCTCGGGCTCCGCAGCCGGAGACTGCCACCCACCCCTGAGCTCTCCAACAATCTGACATTAGAACGGTGATGGAATGAGAGAGAATCCCACTCTTTCTGCAGTGTCACATCTTGTAATGACTTTCAAAGTGACACAAACGACTCTAATTTCGTCTGCTCCAGGTTTTAATCCGAACCTTAGAAAGCAACTCTTCAAGGCTTCCGGGAGGGAAATTAAAATTTTGAGAAATGTACATTGGCCGTTATGTGTTAATGATACTTCAACTCCTCACAAAGAAAAAGACCATTAAGAAGCCAGCATTCATGATTAGATATTAATAACGATGATGATCCATTCCAACTTACGGGTCTCCTTGCCAGAGTTCTCTAGGTATAAAGTACTCAGAAGTCATTTCCCACTCTCTCCTGCTGGGGGCGCTCTGGGGCCACCCTGTAACTTGCCCAAAGCCATACAGGAGGCAGGCCGTGTAAAACCATCAGCCACACACACTCTTTAAGAGGGAATGGACCCCCGCTAGCAGGTACCACCCTATATTAACACGCCACATTTTATCCAGGAACTATATGGCAGTGAATCTAATTTCCTTCTCGTTCCAACCGTTTATTTTCACAACAATCTGGCAAGGTAGGTTAAGCCGAGAGAGATTTTTCCAGCTAGGTGTAGATTTGAACCCACAGCTAACCAAAACACCAGGCTGGATCACTATCCCTCGTTTTCCCCCCTCCCGCAGGGCTTCGAGTTCGGATTCAGCCGATCACAAGGAACCTCTCTCGTTTTCGTAAACCAAAAGCCTCCCTCCGCCCGACCACGCCATCAAGGAGAGATGACAACTACCTCCACGGCTTTCGCTGTCCGCGGGCTTCACTTGGATCGGCCGGGCCATCTGGAGAAAGAGAGACAAAGGCCTGAAATTAGCAAAACGTTGTGCCGGAAAAGCGATCCGCGAGGCTCTAATTCTGCAAATTCCTTCCTTAGAAAGGTTTGTGAGCCAAATGTTTCAAGGTGGTATAAGGTGTGCAGGATCAAAACACTGCAGCAGGGGGCGCTCCTGCTCAAGGTCGTAGCCCGCCATACCCTTTTGATCGAGTACTCCGTTTCCGGCAGCTTCCGTTCCTTTCCTCCTACCCACCAGTCGGAATAATTTTAGCCATTCCTACAAACCTTGGGGTTTACTCCCTCTTGGGTAGAGCCTGGAAGCACCCAGTTCTAAGCAATGAAGTTACCTGTAACTAGTTACTTTTGGGGTCATGAGTAAAGTAATTAATAGTCATCAAGTTCTTTTTTTTTTTTTTTTTACTCATTACACCTAGAAAAGAGCTTGATTCCGTGGTTTTTCAAATGTGTTTTAGGACCTCTTCTATCCATGAGTTTCTAACATGACATTTCTTAAATTCTTTCTTAAAATGCTGTAATAATTTTTTGGTTTTGGCTTTTTAATACTCTTGTTTTGGTTTTAAATAAGCCACCTTGGGTCTGTTTTTAAGCGAAAGGCGGGGTAAAACTATTTTAAATACGATAAATAATGCCTAACGTACTTAGGCGTACCTTGGAATTGGCTATCAGAAGATGATTTATGGTTTGATGGAATCACCGTTCACCTGTTTTGTTCACCTGTTGCCTTAACTCTGGTTTGTTTTTGGGTGTGTTTTTTTGCATTTTTTGCTTCTTACATAATAGGTATAAGGAGTCTCTTAATTAATAATCAGATATAAAAAAAATAAAATGATCAATTAAATAAATTTAAAAAATAAAATAAATAAATAAATAGTGATGCCACCAGATAAAAAGGTATCATCCTCAAGGAAACAAATAGATAGTCTTGTGAGATCTTTTAAAATTAAAGAAGTTTATTTGACCTTAGGGGCATTTAACCTACTTTTTTAACCCACGTGCCTCGAAGAGGCAAGACGGAAACCACGAAAGCTCACACCGGCTAGAATTTGCTAGATTTCGGAGTGTCACACGGTTTCTTGGCCAGGTTTCTCACAACAAACCGACATGGTTTTCGAAATACACACAGGTTTCAAAAGGGATCGTTTCAGTGTCAGCCCCAGAAATCAAATTCCTCCTCCCCCCCAACAAGAAAAATAAAAGCAAGCCAGAATTTTTCCAGGTAGCCATACCAGGAAGGGGGGGGGGGGAGAAAGGAATTTCCAAAAAGAGAGATGTATCAGATTTCCCCCCCCCCAAAAAAGGGGTTTTTGAACCATATTTTCATATCATCATCACTTCCTGTCCCCCGATAAAGATTCCCCCCCCCCCATCTCGGTTTTCCACCTTCGGCTTCTCAGGCCCATCTCTCGGGCAGAAATAAAAGATCAAATAAAAGGAATCGCGTCGCCATGGCAACGGGGCCCAGCGACTCAAACCTGATATTTGTGGTTGCCGTGGCAACGGACCATTTTTCGAGCCGGGGAGGGGGGGGAGGGCTTTGCCTCCGGTACAATTTCATATTTATTTGCAAGTGCTTTTTTTAAAAAAAAACCACCAGATTTAACGGGGCATTGATTTATGGATAATCACTCATTACTACTGGCTCTGCCTTGCCTTCGATCAACTGAAGGCTGAGTAGAAAGCAAGCAGATCTTTAATAGAAAATAAATAATATAAAGGGAAGGGAGGAAAGACTCCAGAGGCACCGTGCAAATTTAAAATGCATTTAATAACTAAGCACCCAGCCAATCCCAGAGGAAAATATTACAAGATGCTCTGTATATACATTTACGTGATGCTTATGCTTCTAGGCTACGACCTGCCTGTGCCATCCTCTAAACCGGCCAAGCTCTGCTTGCAAAGTTACTTTCTAAAAAGAACTGTCTGCATTACCCATTACTTCTCAGCACTCAGATTCTCCCGACGTTTGTGTTATTTTGATGGCCCAAAGGATATTGTTTGGGTCCCCCACGGTTGTGTTGCCCTTACTAGGAGGCTAAGATAATGCGGGAGAAAAACTCTCTGGTTCCCCCTAGTGACTGTTTCTGATATTGTTGTTTCCAAATATTTAAAATAATAATAATCAGGGCCAGAATCCTTATTGCTGTTTGGCTAAGTTAGCCATAATTTGCCCCAGCTAACTGCGGTTAATTAGCAAAGCGCCATGGCATGTTTCAATCCTGTGTTTGCTCATGTGCCCAATTGTATAATCCGGGTGTGTTCGACACCTCGCTAAGCGCTTCCAAATCACTATGGCTAGTTACACAAACTTTCTGCAACCACCAATCCTTTTCTTCTTCACCACTTGGGACCTGATGCAAGTCTGAAAATTTTCTCTCAAAAAGCCCTGAAATCTTTTAAAAAGCAACTTTTGAGAGTAATAAGGAACATCAAGACACCTAAAAGTAACTTTGGAAGTACCTGTTGCCTTGTTTCAGCTGTAACTTTGTAACTTCTTATTATATCATTCATTACCCTAAAAGTAACTAGCTACAGGTAACTGTTACTTGTAACAAGTTGCTTCCAAGTTTTGCAACTGGGTATTAGCTATTTGAGCTAATGACCCTAATTTGAATTTATATCTCTGAACTACCCTGCTGGTACCCCCCCCCCCCCCCGGACCTTGTGACCTTGAAGAGCTTTTGAAGGCTAATTTGAGAAAAAGCACTCTGCATATCCTCAGGGAACCCCTGTTTATAATCAGATAAAAAAGAAATACCAAGGTGGAAAATTTTTCACTAGGAATACACAGCCTTGCGAAGGGGGAAAAACAAACAAATCAATTTTAGCTTGGAGTACCTGTTGCAGGAGAGGGGACTTAGGGAAATCCAAGCCAGATAGAGACAGACTCTGTGGACTATCTCTTTGGGCCTGATCCTTCTCACAGGGCTGCTGTGATGACAGTGAGGATGAGAGCCACTTTAAACTCAGTTGGCACACGCGCGCGCGTGCACATACACAAAGCAAAATATCTTATAATCATCTTAGAACAGCATTGCTGGAAGGGACCCTATAGAGGTTATTCAGTCCAGCCCCTGTGAGGGAGGCACATCGGGGGATTCGAACTCCCAACCTCAGGCTCCCTCCGCAGCCAGAGACCGAAACCAAGCCGTTCCTGGGTCTTTCAGAACATGCTGGCTGGAAAGACTCAAAGTAAGCGTCCAGAGGACACAAATTAATACATGGATTCAAAGCAAACAACCGATTTTATAAAACGGGCCTGTGGATTTTCACACCGTGCTGGTTCGTCCTTCCCCAAAATCCAAGACGATCCGGAGAGAGCATGAAATCAGCCCCGCAGTGTGGCTCACCAAGCAGCATGTTGATGCTCTCTGCCGGCTTGCCCTCCTAAGGCTGAAAAATCTGCGTCAAACCACGACCGACTCGCCCGAGTGGAGAGGAGGGGGAGGATTGGTGACCATCACAAGCTCGGCTGCGTCACGGGTCTCTGCTACGACACGCCGCAGACGGACACGTCAACGCCGCCGGAACGCAGGGAGGATGATGGAGACCATTAGAGAGTGTTAGCATCACCCGGCTGCACACAATGGGGTGGATGCAGGGGAAGGAAGAATCGGGGCTGGGGGGGGGGGGGCAAATTCTCCACCCATCAGAGCGATGACGGGATCTCCATGCAAAAGTGACCCCCAGAGTGGATGTAAGCACTAAAAGTGCTCAGGTCGCTCAAGTGGGAGATGTTACAGAGATTCCCAGCCTAAGACACGTCCTTCCTTATCAACTTGATGGTTTCCGACCCCAAGGCTCTTCGGATAGAGAAGCTAAGCAAACCCTGCTGGCCTGCCCACGCGAGCCCACTGGTCCGCCTTTCCCGTTCCAGGCGAAACAACAGCGATTTCACGCCAAGGCGCTCGCCCGGAGAAGCTAGAGCAAGTGAGTCTTGGAACGGCACGCCACAAGGGAACTTGCTCAGGCGTTCAAAAAAAGAAAGAAAAAGGAACAATCGAGTCCCGGGTGCAAAAGTCTCCCAGGAGCACCTGAGTACGAGAGACAGAGAGGGCTGTTCGGCAGGATTTCCATGTGAGGGGTTCATCTGATCCTGCCTCCTTCGGAGTGCGAACCAGCGCTACGCCACAAAGCAACAGAGCTACGGCAAGGAAAACAAGCCGGCTGGAGCCACAAAAAGGCCTTGGTGCTAAGGCTGTAGTGCGGGCTTACCGGTTTTTCTCCCCTTCGTCCCCGTGTTCAAAAACTGGGCAACCACAGTGAAATTTCGGTTGCTCTTAGACCAGAGCAAAAAATACACAAGGCCTTTTTTTTTTCACCAGCACACACAAAAGCAACCGGGCGTTTGCACAACAGGCTTGCATTTCTTGTTACAAAAACGGTGCTTTGCGCACAGAGATACGAATCCTGTTGTGTTAACCCTGGGAACGGAAATCGCAAAATCGTCAGCTATAGCAGGCTCCTGATTGCACGCCGGTTCTCGCGCTGGTTGCAAGACCGGCCACACTACCAGTCATGCATTGTACGTAGGCCAGGGGGACGGATGCTTGTGTGATTTTTCGATTCTTCTCAGCATTAATGCAGCAGGATAGTAGCCAAGTTTTTCTGAGGAACACACAAGGGCTTGGGCACAGCGTACAAGCTTTTGTGTGTGCAAAAGGTTGGTGAAATGTGGAGGGAGGGGGAAACGCATCACGTCCCCAGAATCTCTCCCAGCTGGGAGAAAAATTTTGAAATGCCCCATCCTCCCAATATGAAATATGCAAAGATTTACATCCCTCGTCTCCCTCTTCATGCGCTGCCTTACTGCACATGTCAGTACTGTGCCCGGCCATGTGAGCACACTACGAAAAGCATCAGCTACGTGTGTGATGTCTTAGCACGCCGGTCGGTACCCACGGATGAGAACCACAGCTGAAACAGCCGGGCGAGATCCTGCCCTCGTACACAGCCTGACCCAAAGCTAGGAAAGATACTTACACCGTCCTTGAGACACAGCCGTGTCACGTCTTTGCTGCCACAGTTAGGAAACCAGCGCTATGACAGGTGGGGCGCATGCACGGATGTGCAAAAAAGACACCACCACTGAGGTGGTGTTTTAAAGCCTGTGGTGTCACAGCTGGCACAAAAGCCTATCGACACCAAATTGCAGCCATTACCCCTCGTGGTGCTTTCATGCGCACACCGGTGCTACGGCTGCAACAGCATGCTTGATGTGGTTGAAAACACAGCCGTGGTCTCCTCCTTCTGGCGCTTTAAAAGCATCCATGCTATAAATGCACAGAAAGACGCTCGAGAGTTGTAAGTTGAGACACCGCCCTGCGTGTCGTACCAATGCACATGCCAGGACGACAACGGCACATGCGTGGCCCGAAGAGAACCCGGGAGCCCTCTCCCCACGGGTTGTAGGTATGCCACGGCCTTCGAGCACCAGAGCTGTGAACGCACAGAGATACATGTTCAGCAACTCGAAAACGGCGGCCGTCGCTCCCACGTCCTGCTTTCAAGCACGAGCCGGCGCAACGATAGCACCGGCATGCGCTAACGCTGCCAAGTGGAGGCACAACCCCGTGCCCTGCTTCCGAGCACTGGCCCTGGGAACTGATGTGCCCACAGACTGGATTTGCTTCCATGCGCCGTTGGAACGCACCAGGGCTGTGACGGCCACAAAATGTACCACAAAAGGCAGGCACCACCCGGTCGCTGCCTTAAAACGACCGGTGCTCTGAGACCCGACAGGGCTTGGCCACGAAAGGCCGGCTTCGCCCTCTCGTGCTTCTTGGGCGCGCAACTCGGCAGTGCGACAGGACACACATGGGGCGACCCCAGGAGAAGCAGCAGCTACGACCATCGCCCCCAAACCCGGTGCCCCGTTTTGGGCACGGCCGGGCCTGGGCACAAGCTGACAGGGTTGGCGCGATGACGGTCGTCCAGCTTCATGGGGTCGGCTGGCGTCTCAAGAGAACAGCTACGTCTGTGCAAGTCTCCAGGTCACACGGAGACTCCAGATGTTGGACAGAGGAAATGACATGCAGGGCTAGAGGCTTCCTTTCACAACTGGATTTCTGTGTGACGCAGAGGCTCCCACCCTTTCCCGCTGGCACAGGGGCTCACAGACTGAGCTCGGAAGTGCCTGTCTATGCGTTACTCCAAAGGGACCCGACCACACACGCCTGCCGTCTCTCTCTGTAATCATCATCACGATCATCTTAAAACTGCAGAGCTGGAAGGGACCCCTAAGGATCATCTAGTCCAGCCCGTCAAGGAGGCCCCGGGGGGGAGGAGATTCGAACTCCCAACCTCTGGCTCCGCCACTGGAGACCTCAACCCCCGAGCTCTCCAGCCGTTCCCTTCCTTTCCCCCTCGGCTTTGGGGCCCACTGACCTCAGGCCCGTCAAGGCCAGTCGCAGCAAGAAGGGGAGCGGCGCCCCACCATCGCGACTCAGGAGACTTCTTTGTGGCCCGGCTGATGCACCGAGCGGAGAGGAAAGGAACGGGGCCCACCTCTCCGGGTTTTGGCCCTCACGTTTCCCAGGGCGTGAGGCTCATGAGCAGCCAACCCCAGATCCCATCATCCTGGGCGGTGCAAACATGCGCGGCCCATATGGCTTTGCTTTCTTTCTCTTTCCTTTTTAAGGGCTTGCCTTCTCTCCCCTCCTCCATGCGCACGTTCTCCCCTTTTTTTTTTTTTGCACGGCGTAGGTTTGCCGAGGAGCTTCGGCTCCGGAGAAAAAGCGCACTGAACTGCGCAGCGTTGCCATGGGAACCGTGGAGTTAATTAAGGCCTGCTCGCTCCCGGGGCCAGAGTAGAGAACATCCCTCTCTTTCCGAAACCCCACACACACACACCGCTTTCTCATACACACACCGACTAGCGTGGAAACGCTCAAGGACCATCCGCCTCCCGTTGGATGACAACGGAAAGAAAATTCCACATTATTATTATTGTTATTACTATTCTGGATGCCGTCTCCCAGAAGCCCGGAGCCAGCTTGGTTTCCTAGAATCCCCCCCCCCACACACACACCCCACCCCAGCCAGCCAGGCTGGAGAGAGGATTATGGGCTTTGTTGCACCAAAAAGGAACTCCGCTGACCTCTGAGAGCCATCACGTCGGCATACCCTCTTCACTTTCTCCCCATAATTCTGCTGTGGGGCTGATCCTCTCAGCTTATTTTCTCCACGCCGTCCATCCTTGGAGGCCCCCCCCCCCCCATCACTCATCACTTCCACTCCTTTAAAAACAAAGTTTATTGTGATGGTGCTGCTAACAAGTCAGCTCTGACTTACGGCGGCTCCCTGAAGGAGGGCTCTCCGAAATGTCCTGTCCTCAATAGCCCTGCTCAGCAATTGCAAATTCAAAAAATCGTGGTTTCCTTTATGGAGTTGTTCCATCTCATGTTTGGCCCTCCTCCTTTCCTCCTGCCTTCTGCCTTTCCAAGCATGATGGTCTTTTCCAGAGAATCCTGCCTTCTCATAAGGTGCTCAAAGTAGGTTCGGGAGTTTAATCTTTAAAACCCGTCAAGGCCGTTGCCATCTCCCTCGTGCCTTTCATTGGCTCAGCTCTGCCTCACCCAAGGCTGTTTTTCAATGGATGAGGAAGCGGCAACGGAATGTCAATAAGTGGTCCAACTTTCGTGAGGGGAGTGAAAGGGCTGAGTTACAAACCCTAGCCTCACTCAACACCCCCACTTCTAAAAGGTAGAACAGCAGTGATCGCTCAGTAGGTTACGTCTCTGTCTGTGGAACCAGAGGTTGGGAGTTCGAATCCTGCCTGTGCCTCCAGCGAGTAGAGCCAGCCTAGGTGGCCTTGGGAAAGCTGCACCATCCCAGAAGAAGGGAATGGTGAACAACTTCTGAGCATGCTCTACCTGGAAAACCCAGAAAAGGGTCACCGTAAGTCAGAACTGACTTGACAGTACATGATGATGATGATAAGAGGGATAAAAATAATAATAATAAGAAGAAAAGATTGGAGGAGCAAATATCAGGTCAGCTTTTATGCCGGCTCCGTTCTTTTCTCTCCCTGTAATTCCCTGTTACTTTGATCGCTTTTTCTGTTTGGAAGCGTGAATGGCAGCCGCTCTTTCCAAACTGCTCCAGGTTGTGGTGAGAAATTTGTGAAGGTGGCTTTCCTGATAGCCAGCTGGGGTCACACAGGGGCAAAACCAAAAATCAAAGCCTCAAAATGAAATCTGAAAGAGGTGGAGGAGGAGATGACAAGGAGCAGAAGAGAGCCTTTCAGCATTTCAGAGCGTCTCCCCCTATTTCCCCCCAAATTACGCAAATCACATAAGATTGCTCTAAGGAAAAGCAGAAAGGTGGGCAAAGTGCGTGTGTTGAAAGAAGGGGAGAAAATTTGCATTTTAGCTGTGCCTTCTCCTCCTCTCTGCAGATTTAAGAAAATATAATTTAAAAAAAAGATTGTAACTGGAGGATTTAACATGGTTTTTGCTACTTTCCAGGCAGATCTTCCCCTTTCAGCATTTCTGAGTCTCCAGATTTGCTCATTCGCCCCCCACAACCTGTCCTCTCTGCTTCCCGTGGGCTGCCTCAGGCGGCAGACACTGAGAGGCGGCGTTTGGCGGAGTGCGTCCCTCCCCTTCTCCTAAAAAGTGGCCAAGTCTTGACATAATAATTTAAGAAAAAAAAAATTTCAACTCTTTGTCCAGCTATCTTTTGGAGATGGCAGACATATTCAGTTTGCCTCAGGCGGCAAAATACCTCTGGTGGCTGTTCCTCTTTGGTCGTCGTTCCACTCTAGCCTATCCCGGACACCTTCGAAAGCAACCAGAGTGTCAGGTTTTGTGGTCCCAAAAAAGGGACCCCCCCAAAAAAACTTGATAATTTTTTAGCCACTAGAGGGTGCCAGATGGACTCTGGGGTCAAAAATAACATTTTTGTTAGGATATTTTTTTTTATTTTGGCAAGGCGGGGGACACAAAAGCAGGTGCCGTCCTCGCGCATGGCTGCTCACCCTCGGATCTAAACCTGTCTGTATATCGCTCGGGAGTGACAGCAAACGGGAAGCCCAAGCGGTGACTGAGCCTGCGTCTAGAAAGCTAGTCCATCAGTGAACAGTCCTTTGAGTAGTAAACCTGATCAGGGAGTGCAGAGCATCCTCTGACATTGGGAGCAATAAGAGGAAGACGGGTGGTGAAGGAATGGAAGGGGGGTACCAGGAACAAGAGGGACGGCTGGCTGGCTGGCTGGCTTTCCCGGCTGCAATGTTTTAGGGCCTCGCCACGAGAGGGTGCAAAAGGCTTTTCGGTGAAAAATTTAAAAAAAAAATTTTTTTTTTGTTCTACCAGTGCTTTAAAATAGAACTATGAAAAGTTACTTTTTGTGTGTGGAGGTTGTACTTGAACCAATTCCCCTGGGAGATTTTGGCAGTCGTCGTCTGAAAAAAACTCAACACCCATCCAAGTTTCGGTTCAAAGGCTTCAGCCTGTGTTATAATAAGGCCAAGTTTTATGGCCGCCCCTCTCGAGGGAGGAAAGCAAGTCAGTTTTATCCCCGCTTAGGATGCTCCGTTTCATCACGCAGGTAGCAAACAGGCCCATGCATGGAAGAGACCTCCCGGATCCGACCCGCTGTGCCTCGCAGGCGCCCAGACTTACCCCGGGAAGCGTCTTCTGTTCATGGAGCGCCGTCTGAGCTTTGATGGCCGAATCTCGGGCGCAGTAGGTCAGGAACGCGCACCCTAAGCGAGAGACAGGATGCACCCCATCAAAAACATACACCTCCCCAAACGGCGGTGCAACCCGCTAGCTCATCAGGCCAGCCCGATGATCTGTAGTCTCACAACAGCTAAGAGGGATCCTGTTATCCTTCCTAGGCCGAGCGTCTGGTTTGGGAGAGCAACGGTCTAAGTCCAGGGGTGGCCAAGAAAACTCTGGCCCCTCCCCGAGGTTTTTCGACTACAGCACCCATGGTCCTTAATGGCCCAGATGTTTTGGACTACAACTCCCACAGCAGCATAGGGTGTTTCTGGGAATCGTAGTCCCAAAACATCCAGAATTGCCAAAGGTTTGCCGGCTCGGTCCAGCCCCGACGGAGCCACAGACCCTCACGGGGTGGCTTCAAACCGGTCCAAGTCCCCCGGCCTGGTCTAACTTATGGGGCTCTCGGGAAGATAAAGGGAGCAGAGCGGAAAGGAAAGGTGGAGTAAAAGGGAGCAAACCAATGAATAAGAAATAAGCAGGTCTGCATTTGATTTTAAAGCACCATTTTGCTCAGTTCCGTTTCTACATTTTTTTGTGCCTTTTTTTTTAACATGCATAGGGAATTATGCACACGTTGCATGGATTTCCCCCCCAATCCATCGTTTTTTGATGGCCAACGTCTTCCAAAACTGAACAAGCCACAGGTTGCCAAGGGTAACAGGGCTTGATTTCATGGTCATTTTTTAAAAAAAGCATTTCATGCACAATATTGATGGAAGGAAGAGATTTCCCAAGCATTTCCCCCCAGGAGTTAAACCCCTTTCCCCCTCCCTAAAAAAATTAACTTCTAATTGTTCCACCTCAGCAACTCTGAATTCAAGGCCTCCCTCCTCGAATCCACCCCGGTTTTCCGTCCAAACTTTAAAGGCACTCTGCAAGAGGGTGTCTCTTCTTTTGGAGGAGTGGAGAAAAAAAGGGTCCAGTACCTTGGAAGGCTTATGTAAAGTTAAGGCTAAAACCCGGAATGGATTCCCTCACCCCTGGAACCGGACTTCGCATCATTTCACCTCTGGGCTGCAAAATCGGAATCGACAGCCTTGCCCGGAGGTGAAACCGGGGCCAACAAATCTTTCCCCTTTTCCTCTAGGTTCCCCCTTCTCCTGTTCTCCACCCCACCTCCATCCTTTCCTTCCTATTTCCTGAATAAGGACATTTACGGACATGAGATTCGGAACATTTCCCTCTCCCCCCCCCCCCCCGGTTCCATCTGCGGTGCGTAACAACCCACTCACCAGCTGGAACTGCCAACACAGGGAGAAGCTGCGACGGGGGTGGTGGAAACCCAGATTATTCCGCCAAGCTCACCCTGGCTTGGAAGGGGGGGGGGTCAGTGCAGCCTAGTGGTTAGAGCCTCTGGCCTGAAGCAACGGGACAAGCCGTATTCTCAAAGTGGAAAACAGAATCACACTCGTCTCTTGGGGAGGGCTCAGCAGGAGATGTCCGGAAGCACCCCACCAAAACTGGACCCATGAACACGAGAACAGATTTTTCATGGCGCCGTTTCTCGCTGGACGGTCCTGTCTCCCCAAGATGCTCTCAAGAATCTCTCCTACCCCCCCATCTCCCCCTCGCTTTTCAACCCTCTCCGCCCCACACACCCTTCAGCAACACATGGACGGATCCTGATGCACCCCTCCAGAAAAAGCAGGAACCCAAATGCGCCTGGAGAGAAGATGCTGTTTCCTCGAGGGATCCTCCCCAACGTTCGCTTCAAACCCAGGGTGGGATTTCTCTCCCAGCCCCTGCCCTGGCACGGGTGGAAACACGCGGCACAAGCAGGCACGCGGACAGACACGCCACAGAGAGAAGGGAAGGAAGGAAAAAGAGAGAGAGAGAGAGGAGCTGCCTGCAGGCCAGAGAAAGAAAAAGAATGGAAGGAAGAGGCTGGAACCGTAGGGAGAGGAAAAAGAAGGGGATGGAGAATCAGGGAAGAAACATTGAGAAATAGGGAGCAGATCGGGGCGGGGTGGAGAGGGGAGAGAAGGGACGGATGCAGGAGAGCCAACAGGGTTGGCCCCGATCCCCTTTCTCCTCCTTTTTGGACTTGCAAGGGGAGGGGGCACCCAAAGGGAGGGTCTTCCTCACACACACACACACACACACACACACCCCTTTCCAGGTTTCTGGCCAATTTGTGCCAGAGGCGAAGGGCAAGGGGGGAGGGGGAAATTAGGCCTTTTGGGGAGGGAGGCTAGGTGTATTGGGGGGGGGAAGGTGAGAAGCATGGTAAGGATTAAAAGGGGTGGGTGGGAAGAGAAAAGAGAAGGAGGAGGGGGGAAGCGTGCATGCATGCAGGGGGGGAGAAGATAGATTTGGGAAGCTCAGGGATGAGCAAAGAGGTGAGGGGGGGGAGAGGGAGAATGGAAATGAGGGGGGAGGGGAGAGATCAGAAGACCAACGGAAATGAATCGGAGATTAGAAAATGAGGTGGGGGTTTCCAGCAAAGGGGGGGCAGGGAGGAAAATGGCCTGAAAGAGGCATTTAGGACCGCAAAGAGATGGATGGGGTGGGGGTGCAGAGAAAGGAAACGGGGGGGGGGGTAGGGGGGGGGGTGAAAAAGGATTTTACAGGGCGGCTGGGCAGAGCCGCTTACCTTTATGCATGCCGGTGTAGCGGTCCTTGAGGACGGTGAGTTCGTAGATCTGGCCGAACTGCTCGAAGAGGGGCTTGAGGTCCTTCTCCTCCAGGTTGCGGGGGATCTGGCCCACAAAGAGCTTGATCGCGTCCAGATCCTTCATCCCCTCGGCTTCGCTCATAGGGGAGGCGCGGGGCGGCTGAGGCTGGGGCTGGGGCGAGGGCTGAGCTGGCCGCCGGGACGCGCTGGCCGGCAGTTTGGCCATCCCCCGAGCCCCGGCGGGATGCTGGGCGAGGGATGCAGGCGGAGGCTGGGATGCTGATGCGAAGGCGGCAACGGCGGCGGGTGATGCTGGAAGAGGAGGAGGAGGAGAAGCCCGGCGAGCGCAGCATCAGGACCACAAAAGGCGGCTGCTCAGCAGCGGCACCCCCTGGGCGCCGGGGGAACTGCAGGATGCTGCTCAAGCCAGGAAAGCTCTGGTGGCATCTTAAAACCTGGCAGGTTTGATCCGACGGTGGCTTTCGGGGTGGTGTGTGTGTGTTGCAGCCCCCCCCCATTGCTTCAGCTGCCACTCTGCCTGGGGCTCTGTCGGGCAGCCAGCTCTGAACGCGACACGACGAGGGGCCGTCCGTCCGTCCCGAAGTTTTCTTGGTGGAGACGTCCTCCCCCAGGAACCCCCCCCCAGTCCGTCTGCAGGTGCTTCTGAGTCGCGGCCCGCTTCCAAAAAAAAAAAACTCTTCTGCCATTCAAGCTGCCAGGCCTCTGGATCTAAGAAAAGAATGATCTGTTCCTTCCCAGACTGCCAAGGGTGCGTGTGTGGGAAACACACACACAGAGAGAACGGGATGGTGAGAGGGGGAAGGCATGACCAAAAGAGAGAAATTCAGGAGGGAGAGGAAAGAGGATGGAGAAAGAAGCGGCCACAGGGGGACCCGAGAGAAAGAGACAGAAGCCGAGGGGGGGGGGGTGAAGCGAGAACAGGGAGCGTAATACCAATCGGGTCCATTCTGAGTTATGGCAACCCTTTCTAAGGTTTTCCAGGTAAGGAATACACAGAAGGGGTTTCCCTTTCCCTCCTTCTGGGGTGCCCTGGGACTGTGAAGCTGGCCCAAGGCCACCCAGGCTGGCTCTCCTCGCAGGAGGCACCGAGGGGGGACTCGAACTCCCAACCTTGGGCTCCGCAGATGGAGGCCTCAACCTATCCAGCCAGCTCCAAACCAGGAGAAGTGTGTGTGTGTGTGTGTGACAAAATGAGGGAGGGTGGGGTGACTGAAAGGTAGGGGGAAACAGACAAAGAGAAAAGAAGAGGGAGATACGAGAAGTGATGGGGTGATGGAAGAGAGGAATAGAAGAAAAAGAAATGAAGAACTGGGGAGGGGGGGAATGAAGGAGAGCGGAGGGTGATTAAAAGAGATGAAGAGAAAAGAGAAGGAAATAAACTGGGTGGCAAAGATTAGCAGGGTGGGGTGACCAAAAGGAGGAAAGAGGTAGCCAGGGAATAAAGGAGGTGGTGGAGATGGAAGGGCGAGGGGGGGGGGGTGACCAACAAGAGAAAAATAAATAAAAGCACCATCAGAGAGGGAAGGGAGTGATCCCAAAAGAAAGAGAACAGGTAGAAGAAAAGCCATGTAGCCCAAGGTTTTGTTTTTAATGCTTACTCACAAGTAAGCCCTACTAGGAAAGCACTCCCTTTTTTAATGAATTCCAACTGTACAGTCTAACCCAGTCCTTCTCGACGGGGGCCACGTGGGGGGAGGGCCTGGTCCATTTGAAAGGGGCCACAGCGTGGAAACGAATTCTTCATACACCAACTCATGAGGTTCATTATGCGCCTTCATCAATCCTGATTTGGCCTCTGCTTCTTTTAGATGGTGTTTGTGGCCGTGTCCAAAAAGAAAACAAGAATGGTTCGACCCTCTGCAGATTTATTCAGAAGTGCATCTCCTTATGTTCCATAAGGAACATATTACTCACAATAAACAGGACTGAAGCCTTAATCGGACACACATCACTCTTGCGCATTATTAAAGGTATTCAAAAGTCGCTAGTTTTGAATTGTGACTGGAACTGGACCAGCTCCCTGCAGTTGTAAGCTCAGGGGGTGGAATCTGGAGACTTCCCCATGTTTCTGGACTACAATCCCCATCATCTTCAGCTAGCTTAGCCACAGGCGAAGGGGCAGCGGGACCTGCATGTTCCCCACCCTCGGATTTAAGCCCTAAGGAGGATTTGTCAACCTGGAATCATGTTGTGCACCGACTGGGATTTCCAGTCTTCAAAGCAAGCCCCACATTTAATGCAATGCAGTAGTCTAGCCCTAAGGTTCCCCGATGTGGGAAAGGGTGGCTGTCAAGCACGTTTCACAGCCTTGTCCATTTTGGCAATTCTAAACACTAAGTCACAACGCAAAAACCCCTTTATTGGGGGGGGGAGAACCCTCCCTTTCCTTTGAGCCCCATCAGCTGTCAAAACCTGATTAGCATTTTAACGGAATATAAGCTTTTCCTCCTCGGTTTCTCCACGGTAGACATTTTTCCTGTTACATCATGGAAATGCCCAAGACACAGGCGGGTTGAAGAAAGCTGCAGAATAAAGGGGGGGGGGGGGAACTGAGAAATACCACCACCACCACCATGAATACCACCACCAAGGCGGGCACAGAATCAGCACACTTTTTAAACAGAGGTAGACCCACTTTGGACAACAGAGACCTGGTTGTAACGTACAGATGGGAGAAAGCACTGGGCCGTCTTGAGGAGAATGGCCCCGGGTTCAAAGTGCTTTCCTGCCATGCACACCCAACTGGGAGAACTCGGCTCATGGGCCACCTCCCTGCGCTTGGTTCCTACCTAGCAGGGCTGCTGGGGAGGTGGGGGGGAGAGGTAGAGCCCCCCCCCTGTACTGACCATCGCCAGTGGAAAAAAAAAAACAGCACGGTGAGTAAAATAACCAGGGAACCTTTTGCCAGGCCATTTTAAATCCTTTCGGGCCCATTAGTCAAATTTGATACAAAATAAACTGGTACGTATTTAAGAGTAGCTATAAAAAGTACACATCTAATTTGCTAATGGCAGCAGGATTTACAATACTGTGTAGGCTGCCTTCTTTCATATTCTCATAGATTGCTGAATCTACGTTTTACTCTGTTTTGTTCTACTGTTATTACTTTTATCATCATCATCACTGAAAGCTTGGGGTTAAGAAAGCTTTTGCCAGCTTTTCTTAAGTACATATTTAAGAACCCCCTAAATTAATTGATTATATTATACCCGTACAGGACATGTTACACACTGATTTTGGGTGGGGAAAAATAACTTGTCTTAAGGATTTAAGGCAGGAACTTCCAGATCAAATCAAGCCTGAACTTTCTCTGCCAGCAAAACGATGAAACTGAGACTGTCCGACTTCCGGCAGTATCAAGAAACAGCAAGACTTCTTGCAAAAGCCAATAATAATGCTGGAGTGGGGGGACGGGGACAGGAATGAAAGCCAACAGAAGTGGATGTCATGTGAGAGGGGTTGACTCCCTAAAGGAAGCCACTGGCTTGAATTTGCAAGACCTGAGTTGGGTTGTTAATGACAGGACCTTGAAGGGGTTGGTCATTCGTTTATAGGTAAAGGTTCCCCTTGACATTTAGTCCAGTCGTGTCCGACTCTAGGGGGCGGTGCTCATCCCCGTTTCCAAGCCGTAGAGCCAGCGTTTGTCCATAGACTGTTTCCGTGGTCACGTGGCCAGCGCGACTAGACACGGAACACCGTTACCTTCCCACCGAGGTGGTACCTATTTATCTACTCACATTTTTTCGTTTATAAGGTCGCCATAAATCAGAGGCGATTGGAAAGCCCACAATAGCAGCCACCACATGGGAATATCAAGCCATTAAGTCTTTTCAGCTTCCAAAAATACAAAACCAACAAGAGATCACAGTTCTACCTCTGACTGGTTATACCGTCCCCTCCTGGAGCTTTCTAGTCCATAATGAGTTTATCCTCATGTTTGACGGGATTTATTTTTGCATTCATCTTGTTGCGCTGTGTAAAACCCCTGCGATCCACACAGGAAAAGCCCTGTTTATTCAAGATCCCATGCTAGAACCACCTAGAAGGAAACATTATTGGGACTCAATGGGTAGCTTGGTCCGTGTAAGAGAGGATAAGGCAGGACGTTACTGTATTTCCCCCACCTACAGCTCGCTCTTGAGGGTCAAGTCATTCCAGAGACCTTGTCAAGGGGGACGGAAAAGGACCCAGAGGACAACTCTGGAGGAATCTCACTCCCTCGCAGTCCGTCTGACACCAGACGGCTGCTGTGCAGATAATGCACCCAAGAAGGAAAGCCACATACTCAGAACTTACTTGAAGAAACATGGGATGTCAGGAACAAAACATATTTAAAAGGCAGCGGAGGGGGTGGTACAAATCCACATTTATCCCAGACAACTCCATCACCCATGATCCTTCTTCCAACCCCACCCCATTAAGAAATCCCGGAA